>WEDG01010047.1:0-80032 GCA_017591395.1 Schistocephalus solidus | reverse complement strand
CAATGAAAAACTTCATACCACTGAAGTATGTATGCTTTAACTAATGCAATTTTTGCAGGAGGCCAAAAGATGCATTTAAAAAGCTTCATTTATAAGCCGGCAACCTGGCGTGCTGGAGAACTTAGGATTATACTGCATGCTAATCAATATTACAGCCCCAGCTAGTAGTATTTTTCTGTTCGAAATCTTAGTTCCACCTGGAATTCAAACTTGAATTTAGTGTGAGGGTACTTTCTGATGTCACCGAGTTTGATCTCACGTATATGGTCACACTGGCGACTCAAGTCGCATGGACCTACTTGAGAGAATAACCACTGGTTCCAACTTCTTCGTACGTGATTGGCGGGCTGACGTCGATCAATAATTTGTGCCTTGTGGATTGGCTCCGAGACGACGGTCGCAGTGGCTGTCCGCACAGATGCGCACGACAATTTTGCCTCGAATGACTCTGGGTCAGGTTGTACTTGCGGCCTGAATAAGTGTTATCTGCTAGAGTCTGCCATCCAAATCTGTTGAATTTACTCTTCATTGCTGGCCATCCCACGTGACGTATCAATGGCCATTGAGAAGCTGTTTGGCCTCACATCGTAGACAGTTCCAGATTAGATTGAAGTGTTGCGCAGTACCTACTGGCAGATAGCAGTGGGGGGTAGGTATCGTTACCAAGTCGGGTTTTTTTTCAGTGCACACACTCATTCGCCAAAAATGTCATTGAAGAGTTCTGCTTGGGGTTTTTCGCATCCACCATATACTCCGGACCTTGTTCCACCGGATTATCATCTTTTCGGTCACTCGAAAACGTATTGCCGGAGTCTCCTTCGATAACGACGCAGATCTTCAAACCTGAACAGACGAGTTCGTTGGGTTCAAATCCGAGGGTTTCTTTAAGCGCGAGACGGAAAAACTGCCTGAACTTTGGGATGAAGTTGTGCTCGCAAGCGTATTTCGCAATTTCAGGTAACATTTTGACAGTCGCTATCTACTGCGTTAGTCTGCACAGCGAGATTCAGTTCTTGCAGATGAGACTGAAACGCAGTTCCCTGGGAAATTTTATTTAAAAATGGCACAATGTGTTTCCCACTATCTTGAACCCGGACTAGGCATACTCACCCACACGTAAAGTGCTAAGAGTCTAGGTATGGAGTGGACGCCGATAGGATATGCTCACGAGCGCTACTTTGTTTACCTTATTTTCTCGTACACCTACCAGCCACTTAGTCACACGTTATCCCTTCGGCGCATTTAGGTAAATTGATTCAGCACCCATACGAATTACGTAGTTCAAAAAAACAAAAATAGCACTAGTGTATGCTCTAAGGTCTTCTGATGTTTATTAGTTGTGTGCGTACAGTACAAAACTAGACGTGGTGACGATGGCTTTCTCCATCGCTATCTACGAGTAGGTACTGCATAACACCAATCCTAACCCTAAAAAGTTCTGCAATGCGAGGCTAAACGGCTTCTCGGTGGCCTACAAAAGATGAGTCAAATTTAACAGATTTGGATGGCAGACTCATCCAGATAACATTTATTCAGACCGTACGTACGACCTGACTCAAGGCAAAATTGTCGTGTGCATCTGTGCGGTCAGCAACTACAAACCTCATATCGGAGCCAACTCGCAAGGATCAAATTATTGATCGGCGTCACGTTCCTAGCCACGTACGAAGAGGTCAGAACCAATGGTTATTCTAGATCTGGTTATTTAGATCTCTCGACTTGAATCGCCAGTATAGGCCATATGCGTGAGATCGAGATCGGTGGCAGCCGGAAGCACGCCACCCTAAATTCGGTTTGGGTTCCAGCACGTAGAACGACCACTCAAAAAGAAGAAAAGAAGAAGAAGAAGAAGAAGAAGAAGCAAAAGAAGAAAAGAAGAAGAAGAAGAAGAAGAAGAAGAAGAAGAAGAAGAAGAAGAAGAAGAAGAAGAAGAAGAAGAAGAAGAAGAAGAAGAAGAAGAAGAAGAAGAAGAAGAAAGAAGAAGAGGAAAGAAGAAGAAGAAGAAGAAGAAGAAGAGGAAGAAGAAGAAGAAGAAGAAGAAGAAGAAGAAGAAGAAGAAGAAGAAGAAGAAGAAGAAGAAGAAGAAGAAGAAGAAGAAGAAGAAGAAGAAGAAGAAGAAGAAGAGAAAAGAAGAAAAGAATAAGAAGAAGAAGAAGAAGAAGAGGAAGAAGAAGAAGAGAAAGAAGAAGAAGAAGAAAAAGAAGAAGAAGAAGAATAAGAAGAAGAAGAAGAAGAGAAAGAAGAAGAGGAATAAGAAGAAGAAGAAGAAGAAGAAGAGGAAGAGAAGAAGAAGAAGAAGAAGAAGAAGAAGAAGAAGAAGAAGAAGAAGAAGAAGAAGAAGAAGAAGAAGAAGAAGAAGAAGAAGAAGAAGAAGAAGAAGAAGAGAGAAGAAGAAGAAGAGGAATAAGAAGAAGAAGAAAGAAGAAGAAGAGGAAGAAGAAGAAGAATAAAAAGAAGAAGAAGAAGAAGAAGAAGAAGAAGAAGAAGAAGAAGAAGAAGAAGAAGAAGAAGAAGAAGAAGACGATCACTGGAACATGGTGTTTATTGGCCCTGACGTTTCGATTCTCTCTGAACAGCATCAGAGACAGTTGCAGAAAAAGGGTGATAGACATTAACAAGCGCAATGAACTCCGATTCCATATTCTGTGTTGAGGACGCCTGAGCGTGGGGAGGACTTGGACGACCAACACCTCAATGACAGCGAGCCAAATTACTCGGGTCATTACCACCCCCGTATCCAACATGGATGATGAAATCACGGCCATTCACGACTCGGACGCGGACGGTACAGCTATCATCGCATCAATTACGACCCCCAGCGGTGATCACGGAACTGCTAATTTTTAGTACGCATGTCATCGCATGGCCACTTACGTACTATAAATAAGGCTCACCTTTGCATCTATCACCTTTTCAGCAACTGTCTCTGATGATTGGTCTGAGGAACAATACGAAACTTTGGACTAATAAACACCACGTTTTCAGTGAGCAGCTTTTCTTCTCGAACTGTTTCCTGGAACTCGCCTGTTCGCTCCTATCAACTGCCACTCTGTTGGATGGTCTGACTCGACCGCAGCAGCTCCGTAAGCACTCTGAAAAATACCAACTGCCTTTTAAGGCGCCGACTGGAATAGAGCTTGAAAGGCTGCTTGACATCCCGTCATTTCAATGTTTCTCGCGATCCATCTCCCTTAAAGGACCGTGGTTTCGCACTCGCTGGTGGCTGAGCTTTCCCGGAATGCTAAAGCGGGTACGAAGGAGGTCAAAAGCAGCTGCTTCCTCAGATAAGTCCCATCATTAGCGGTGCATCTGCATGCCTCAGAAACCTTATGTTCCAATAGGTGACCCCCTGTCTCGCGACCCAGTACACCGGAAGTCAGGGCTGTATGCGACGCGGTGGCGATTTGACAGAGTTTGGCTCAGTCTCAGCGAGGGAGTTCGCGCAGGCTGTAGCGCGCGCTTCGGCACTCCAGTACTGGACACTGCACAGACGCGCTCTTTAATATTCCGATGGCAAACGACAGAGCGCGAGTCATTTAGTGAAGCTGCCGTGGGCTTTTGGAATTTGAGCCGCCATTTTTGTTTGCTCCTCCATTCACGATGATGCCCTGTAAATTGTATACCTCTACTCTATTTTTCTCTTTGATATCCTGATCTTTTTCGCCGACTTGGTTTGTCCGAACTATGGCTATAAGGTCATCCCTTACAGAAGAGTAGCACCTTTTGAATGTACGTAAACTGCCAAAATTTACCGAACAATTTCCACGATCCCAGCCGTTGCACTTTTCAGCCAATATGTTGGATTTCGTGATCCTCCTGTGCCTCACTTCATCCTGTTTTATCAACAGACCTTTCGCAGTGGACACCACTGCGGGCTGGCAACCGTCACCTTGAAGCGCCAACCGAAAGACAAATACTGTTAATTCCAGGCTTCCTGTCGACAAATTGTGTCGTTCAATATTGAACAAAACTCACGATTTGTAGGTACTTTTTGTTGAAAAAGAACTACAGTAAGACTCGAAGTGATTTGTCTTCAAGAGACATGGTTAAACAGCGACATTGACGCACAGCTTTTCAATTAGCCCCCGTCTTCTGTTGCTTTCTCAGGCAGATTGAAAATCTTCATCATCCAGCAGAGGCGGGTGAGTGGCTAATTTGGCTCAACGAGAGTTTGTGCATTAACCATACGTCCTTATTTCTTGCATACTCTGGTGGATTTGATAGACGTTATTGCTGTCAAAGATAAGCCCTGACTGTTAAATACAATTAAAGGCCTTATGCATTTATGTTAGCATTTATACTCCTCTACCTGTGAAGGTGCCTCCTTACCAGTTTTAATCCTCTTCTTTCGCAAAACTTGCTTGTATTGTCCTGCAAAGCAGCTTTATTTTCTTATGAGGCGACTTTAATCGTGTGAATATACGTCCATTTCATGTCGTATCGTACGCTATCCCCGCCTTCCTCAGCCAATCCAAATGTCGAGTCGTGCTCCGAGCTGACCTTACAACATTTTAAAACAATAAAATATATGCTGTTCTCTTGATACCGTTATGGTCAGACCTGACAGAATTTATTCTCCTTATCTACAATTGTTCAGACGTGAAAGGAACTTCTACAAGCTAGGGCTACGTGGCAGTCCAAAGGACGTGAGCGTCCTAAAAAAGGAAATTTTCAAACTGAATGATTTGTTTGCCGGTCAGCTTTTGCCTCCGTCCACAACTTCTTTCCGCTCTCCGCTGCTGAACTCTGACTCACTGGCCAATGTAGCAAACTGGCACATGTTGATGCTGATTTCGACTATTTAAATGAAAATTCTATCCATACTTTCTACTGACTCCAATCCCACCTCAAACAACCTTTCACTTACTAAGAGTTTTTCTCCTGTGTCAGTGGGCAACCCTTGGAGAAACACCACAACAAGGTCCGTGGTTCAACAGCTGGGCTTGACGATGTTCTATTTATTCTAAAATACAACACCTATTTTGTCCTTCATGTCCCTCGGAGTCTAAGAATCCTGATATTTGGCGTTCAGTAAGAATCACCCCTATCCCAAAAAGTCTGTAAATTTCGGTCCTAAGTCTTTCGTCAGGTCGCCTGCTTTTCCGATTTACTGAGGCCATTTTCTTTCACAATCAGACAATTACAATTTTGATATAAAGCCCGGCGTGAATTCCCAGACACCGCGTCCTGTGGTATATTTGGGTCTAAGAGATTTATGTATGTACTGCACGCATGCATTTCTTGAACTCCTCTGTCTTCATACCATCCCGCGCCATCTCCTCCTTAACAAAACATCCGCATGTGGCTCTCCCGGCTGGAGTTGTCTCTTTGGCTCCAAGACTATTTTACTTCCCGCACTCAATTCGTACAATCCGGCAGGTAGCGGAAATCTACCGTCCCTCTAAACAACTGCGGTGTTCTTCCAAGATGCCATCCTTATCATAACCACTCTCTCTCTAAACTGACGATTTGGGATCACCAAAAGACTGTCTGTATATAAAATATGCCAGACAATATGGTTTGTGGCCATCTTCTTTAGCACAGACGCATCACCCGCCTTACTCGAAGGATGGCCTGGACCATGTCCTTCAGTATGGTCGTCAGATAATGGTCTTCAACTCAACCGCACGCGAAATTTTGCCCAATATGTTTTAGTAGCCTGCCACCCTCTTAGTTCTGAATCCTCAGCCGTCCTTCCCAACGAGGTGTATCCTTCTTTTCCGGTACCTTGGCGTTTCTCTGAAGTCCCAGTTTTCATTCTCTCTACAGAAATTGCTACTCCTTTTACAAAACTCTTAAACCATATTATATCCGTCGTTTACGTTCCCTACAAATAATGGTCTTCAACTTTTAATGAGATATCTGTCCCATATGTTTTTTGCCTGTGACCTTCTTCTAGTTCTGTATCCTCAGACGTCCTTCCCAACTAGTTATCCTCTTTGCCGGTACCTTGGCGTTACTATAACATCCTATTTTTCATTCTTCCTACATATTGATACTCATATTACTAAAATTCGTAAACTTCTTTATTTTATCCATCGTTTACGTTCCTATCACAAATCCCAAGCCCTTCTCTAGCGATTTATAGATGCATGTATTCTTCCGTTCATCCTCTTTTGTTCGCTGTTATTTTATCCAGATTGGCTTAAAAAGGATTTACTGATTTGCAAACATATCCTCCAAATGCATTTTTCTGCTGCCGGTGTTTCTTATACTCTTTTAGTGGAAATGATAACAAAACGACACTTCACAATGTTCAAACATATTTCTGAGTGAATTCTTGATGATGTTACCCATCCCCTTTACTTAAAGCTCATTGCCACGTAGTCTTTCTGTCCCATATGTCGAGGCTTTCGTCATATCGTTTGCCATACATTGGCATATCAGCCATCTTATTACCTGTCCTGGCGCCACCATTCCTCTGACCATGATCAGAAAACTGACCGCAATTTTGTTTCTTTCCTTCTCCCTCACCCCCACCCTGACAACCGTACAATTTTTTCTACTTACCCACATATTTGACTTAATGACACAGGGATATAAATGTAAAGGCCTGATGAGAAGTTATCGAAAGCTAACGTATGCTCGCCTAATTTTCATTTGAACTTTTCAATGGGAATTTTCGCAACTCTAAAACATTCCAAAGATCCCGCGGTGTTAAAGGCACTCAATGGGTTCCTACGAATAAACACCGAACTTTTGGAGGCGAAAGTACTGGCCAGATTTATTGGGAAATGCGTCGAAGGAAATGAGTACCCGAACTTCTACTGGAAAGCATTGCGAAGGAATCGTACAGTTATCCCCTGCGATACCTTGAGAAGGTATGCCGAAAATGACCTGGAAAGCACCCGTGTAAAAGTGGAAGAACTAGGACGTCACGTATGCCAACGTGCAGCCATACTCGACCACCTAGACAAAGATGAGAGACAGGAAGTTGAGAAATATGTGGTGTCCATTGGGGAAAAACGTGAGAAATAAAAATAGCTGCCCTGCTTCTGAGTGTACACGAAGGTAGACCACAATCGAAGTTGCCAGAACACCCAAGTCGGTACGTATACAATCTTTCGTCTATATCTCTTGATAAAACGTCGATCGAAGCCTTATCACTGGGTCCTAATTTTTGCTGCCCGCGTCCGAAACCCAGCCATCTAGAGCTAGAAACACAGTTTGAAAACCTCCTTAATCAAACTCACGACCTCCAGCCAGTTTCGACAGACAGCTTACAATACCTTAAGTCTACGTTAGTTAACTGTTCTTATCAATATTTGAACAATTGTCAGAAATGTCGAGGCTTACTACCAAAGTCGCACATGGAAAAAATTAAAAGAGCTCCGCCAAAACAAAGATGTCCTCATAACGAGGCCAGATAAGGGAATAGGCGTTGTCTTAATGGACAGAACAGATTATATTATGAAACTTCAAGCAATTCTGTCGGACAAGGAAAAGTTTATTAAAACAGAAAATGAGAAGGCTCGGACTGATGTGGTAGAAGCACAACTGACTGACTGTTTGAAAAGACTTCAAACGGAAGGTCTGGTAAGCGAAAATGACCTAGGGCGCCTCTGCCCCGTCGGCACGCATGTACCTCGATTGTACGGCTTACCGAAGATCCACAAAGATGGCACACTGGTTCGTCCCATCCTAGATATGAAGAACTCACCATACCATGTGATAGCAAAATGGTCAGTGGACAAACGAAAGCCCGTATAGGATCAGCTAGCGACACATAGCTACCGAGATACTTTTGAGTTCGTTGAAGGCGTGAATGACTTCGATCTGAACGGCATGACGATGTTTTCACTGGATGTCTCGTCTCTTTTTACGAATGTGCCAGTCACGGAGACAGTCAAACATATCTGTGAATTCATTATTTCCAGTCAACAAGATATTAGAATACCAGTGAATGCGCTCAAGAAACTGTTATTAAAATGTACCTTGAACATGCAGTTCCTATTTAACAACAACTTGTACAGACAGCTAGATAGACGGAGTAGCTATGGGCTCACCCCTTGGCCCACTTCCGGTGAATATTTTCATGGGCAAGCTGGAAGCTTTACAGCTTCGTCCGCAAATAAATCGTGTAAAATATTATGGGCGCTAGATGGATGATATCTTTGCAGTTGCATCTGAACAAACGGACATTTCAGCTGTAATGGATACCATGAATCAGGCGCACCCGTCAATAAAATTTACTCAAGAAGAGGAACAATCTGGATCGCTCCCTTTCCTGGATGTAATTCTGAGAAGAAGGCCTGACGGGAGTATTCGACGCAGTGTCTATCGTAAGAAGACATGGTCCGGACAATACACCCACTTTGGGAGTTTTGTACTGCTGAACTTTAAGCGTAATTTAGTGCGGTGTCTGACACAGATATACCTTTAGTCTACGTTAGTTAACTGTTCTTATCAATATTTGAACAATGGTCAGAAATGTCGAGGCTTACTAACAAAGTCGCACATGGAGAAATTAAAAGAGCTCCGCCAAAACAAAGGAGGTTTTCAAACTGTGTTTCTAGCTCTAGTTGGCTGGGTTTCTGACGTGGGCAGCAAAACTTAGGACCAAGTGATAAGGCTTCGATCGATGTTTTATCAAGAGATATAGACGAAAGAGTGTGTACGTACCGCCTTGGGTCTTCTGTCCGTCCCCTCCCCCCCACCCTGACAACCGTACGATTTGTTTTACTTACCCGCATATTTGACTCAATGACACATTGATATAAATTTAAAGGCCTGATGAGAATTTATCGAAAGCTAAAGTATGCTCGCCAAATTGTCTTTTTAGCCTTTAAAAGTATTGACCATCGGGGCTTAAGTAGGACAGTGATAAAGTCTATCAAAATAAGTACTTACAGTTAATACACCAACTCTCGTTGACTAAAATAGTCACCCCACTGACTCTACTGGATGATGAAGATTTTCTATCAGTTCAAAAGCAGTAGAAGGACGGGGAGCTAAGTAGTTGTGCATTAATGTTACTATTGAACCATGTCTCTTGAAGAAAACTCTCCTTAGCCTTGAGGTGTTCTTTCTTCAACAAAAGTAGCTACTTATTGTGTGTTTTGTTGAATATCGAGTGACAATTTGTCGACAGTAATTCTGGAATTGACAGTTTGCATTTTTTGATCCTTCAAGCGATTGGCCAAACGCAGCGGCGTTTTTTCCGCTACGAATTCCTTTGTTGAATAAAACGTGATGCAGTGATCACGAGCGGATCACAAATCCGACATATTGGCCGAAAAATGCAACAGCATGGAAATTATGCGGTATAAACTTTATTTTAAGTTCATTCAAAAACGAGCTACCGTATTGTATAGATGACCTCATAAACACAGTTCAGACAAACAAAGCAGCGAAAGAAGGTCAAAATATCAAAGAGAAATAGGGATGGTAGGCAACAATTGCAGAAAATTTCCATGTGAGTTGAGAAAAAAACAAAAATGGTGCCTGAAATTAAAATTACAGCCTGCAAGTATCTTAGCAACAAGCTCCACGCTTAGCTTGGCCAACGGCCGCTTAACTGCATGTATCCCCCGCGCCATCTCTGTCCTCCCCCTTCTCCTAGAACGGCTCTACCAAACACTTACTGCCGCCTATCAAATTGTCTCTTATCACCCTTCCCCTATGCACGTTCCTCAGGTAACCCACACAAATTGACGAACATTATCGATTTCATGTTTTAAATTTCTACTGCGTTCCAACGTTTCCCTATAACTGTACTGGCCTGAAGAGAAGTTATCGAAAGCAGCGCGTATGCTCGCCAAGTTGTCTTTTAAACCATGTTCAATTTACTTGGGCTCTTTCTTTTTGCCAAGTTAAAAAGCTGCCCTTTGACTCCTTCCGCCCAGAGCATACCGTTGGGCTGTTTTCTGCAGCCAAAAACTTTGTCAGTTGGTTTGTTCCTTACAAACGGCCTTTCCGAACTTTGCGTATTTTTCACGTCGTCAGACGGGAGGATGCAAATGGACAGTGTTCTATATTTAGCGGAATTTCCACCTGCGTGCTTGCACTCTTGCTCTTGGGTAAGTTCGTTTTTCTGAGCAGTAAGCCTATTTACTGCGAAAGAGGTCTATCTGTTTTTTCCACAACAAGTGACAGTAATGGAAAAGGCTTTTATATCTTTCTAAGTAGCGGCGAGTACACGGGAGAGTTATGTCTCATGGCGTGTTTAATCTGCTGCTGATTGTTAGGAAGGCAGTGAGCAACCAGAAGCTAGCTTGCATTCGATGCTGGTCGAACTCATTAATTGCATAAAATTTTACCATTGCTACTTATGCGGAAAAATCGACATTCTGGATCATAGCTTTACTTAATATTATTGTATAAAGTTTAGCTGGTTGCAAACAGGCCTTTTTGAGTTCAACCAACATTTTTGTAAACAATTGCACTGTATACCCACTCAAAATTCACGCCGACAAATCCATTTGTTATATTTTACATAACAGCAACTACGAACTTGACGATTTTTGCTCATTTAATATTAGAAGAAGCATTATTCGTATTTCAAATACATATTTAAAGTGTATTAAAGCATGAAAAAGAACCCGTTTAGGGCATTTTCACACAAATATTACAAAGAAATTAAAACAGGCACTGTTCGAACCAATTTTACTAAACATTATATTGAACATGATAGCTTTACTGACCTTTACAGCACTTCCACTAATCACATACCGGATCCGCCATTGCACAAGCCCGGTTCGTTGAATGAACACCAGGTCATGAGCGTGGGTCGCGTAAACAGTCTGTTTATCTTTGTTAGCCATTGTGCACGAGTCCACCATCGGTCATCTTGACACTGTCTTGCCATCGGTGCAATATGAGTGAGGAACAACAGAGTACCGTCACTGGCTGCGAAATTCTGCCTCACTATAAAATAATTAACACAAGAATCGCGGGTCCTGAACCCCTAAGTTGGGCACGTAATAGTCTTCGTTCTTGAAGGTCAAATTATCCCATGCGAAGTATTTTTTGGCATAACCATAGGTGGCAGAGGAGTTGAGAGAAAGGAGACTTTCCTTTGCACCACTATGGATATAATAAGCTTCCAGTCAATTTGACAAATTTACTGCTATCTCCCTCTTATTCTTTGCTCTGGGATGCTATTGACACTGAGATAACAGTCATTCGAGTAGGAAGTTTTATTAGCAACCATCGCACTGGTTACTAAAACGAGCAAAATACTTATAGGCAAGTACCCTGTTGTATGTTTTTGGTCTAAGGAATTTCTGCCTGACTCTCGGAGGCTTTCAACTGTCCTACGTAATAAATCGCCTTCCATTACTTTGAAGTATGATTTACTCTGGAAAGTCCGTAATTATTACTTGCCACTTCTCAATTGCAAATTCAATCAGACTATGTTAGTCCTAAAAAATATGTTTGCCATTTTTTAATAAAAGAAAGATTTTAAAAATATTATCATCTTGCGCAATAAAACCCTAGGAATAAATAACCAGATGAGGTGATGAATTATTTCATCATTCCTGGGTTACTGTCCTTTTTCAATCAAAAGACAACAGCTGATATTCCGTCTGTGCTTCCAGTCATCAGTAAGGCTCATTAATGCGTTACTATGGCTTAGTCCTCTTGCAAACTGTAATTCATAATGTGGAAATTTGATTTTTTTTGGGCTCACTATCATACTTGAATAATTTAACCCCAAACGTTGAGAGCTTGAGAATTCTTCGATTACACTAAGAGACACTTAATTGGTTTTTAATGCTCTTCGAGATGATATTAGTCCTGCCAACTGGGAGCGGTGGGTCCTTTCAAGTTACATATTCTAAAAATCTGCCTGATAGCCCAATAAAGGCAGTAGCACCAGCCATTATCACTGATCTGGTGAGGCAAAGATGCGGTCATGGATATAAAAAGTTGTTTCTGAGGAAATGAACATCAATTCAGCATTCACTTTCCTCAAGTGATTCCGCAAGCCCCACCACAGTCTGAAATCCGTTCCATCCTCTAACGACCCTCTGCGCGAAGGCTTTCCGGTAGATATCTGTGTGAGCAAACTTCCTCCGAAGCTTTACATTGTAACTACGTAGGCTATCCGATCCATTCAGTTCAACGAAGTCCTGAAACTGTGGGGCCTACGCACAATCTCTATCAGTCTCGTAGGTTTGGACGAGATCGCTGAAGATCAATCTGCCATCCAAGACAAGCAACTTAAGTTCATTCAGTTTGGCTTCATATCACAGTGAGCCAATATTTTTGACAGTGTTCGCAGGCCTCGTCTGGGCTATTTCGAGCAGTTGATAGTCGTTGTCAGGTCACAGGCACCAGATCTTTTCAGTATAATCCAAATGAAAGCAAAAGCCTTGCTGAATAGTTCCTGGTTAATGTGTGCAAACACACATTTTGGGGTGAAAAGCACCCGTGTGGCTCATCTAGTTATCCTTAAAAACGGTAAAGATGGTCAAAGTGAGAGATCGTTGGAGTACCGGGGTTCTTGTTTTCATCGAAATTAAGAATGAACTATCCATTGATCAAGTTTTGAAACATGAAACAGAACACCTTCGTGGCATATTTATACTTATATTGCAAACACTTAAAACGAAAATACTAGCCAGTTCAACTCCATGGTAAATTCTTCAGGACCTGACAGTCTTAGTGGCCTTTATGACTCTTTCCATGACGTGGTTTTAGAGTCGCAATCGCAGAAGCCCGGTACATCTGATGATCTTGGGTGTGGGACACGGAGACAAGCTGTTAAGCTTTGTCAGAAATTTCTCACGAGTCCGCCTCCGGTATTGCCATCTGAGCAAACTGAGCGAGAAAGAAGCGAGTGTGGTCTCTGCTACGAATTTTTTCCTTACTAGAAACTAATTAACGCGCAAGACGCCTATGCTGTGCCCTTCAAGGTAGGGAACGCAGTAGGGCGTGCTCATGGTGGTCAAACTGTTAGGAAATAAATGTTTTTGGAATAAACATTTTGGTTGAGGAGTTGAGAGAAATATACTTTCCTCTCCACTGCCAAAAACACATTACAGTTTCAGTAAATTCACCCAAATTTACTGTTATTTTCCTCTTTTTACTTGCTCCAGTGAATCTGAGGCAATACTCATTCAATTAGGAATACTAGTATCACAGGTTTTTGCGATGGTTTCTTAGACTAGTAAAATACTGATGGTAGGGATGCCTTGTATATTAATCGCCCTGCCCACCTATACTAGGTGATCTTCGGTAAATTGCAGGGAGGGTAAGAATTCCCGTGCCTTACCGCTAACTCTAAATCTAACTAAATCTAACTTAAACCTACCCCTTAACTCAGTCCTCACCGTCATCCTTATCTTAAACATAATTTTCTTAGAATATAGCTAAAATTGACATGTATTCTTGTCGGTTCCTTTTCACATGTCCTGCTTAGGGGGCCAATGAAAAATCCTTACCATGCTCTGATATTCCAGTACGCTGTTGTAGATTTCTAATCTCATGAATGTCTGCATGACTCTTTGGATACTCACCCATGAAGACTTTCATATATATGGTAAAATGACTTATCTAATAAATCGTCTGTAATATCGTTGAAGTAAGATTTGGCCTAGCAAATTCCTAATTAGTTCAGACACTTCTAATTTACAAAAGCAATCAGCCCAGTATTTTCCTAAAAGTATACTTTGAATTTTGTTCTAAAAAGTGCAATCTAAAAAACTTTTTATCTCGGGCATTGCACCCGGTTGGATAAAAACCAAACAGAGGAAATATATTACCTCAAAATTTGTGCATTTTTCTCCTGATTTGCCGTCTTTGTTGCTTCTAGACACCAGTGGAGCTCATTACTTGGATGGCCCATATAATTTGATATTATGGACGCTTCCTCTTCCAAATAGAGACTCAAGTCAGTGCCAACTGTTACTCAGAGTCAGTTCACGCTTGACACTTTCTCACTTTGTTGCCCTGACTGATCGTTAAAACCCCTGCTTCAAACTGTGGACTGGAACCGGAACTCGTTTTAACTTATTCCGGAATATTTTTGAATTCGTTAGCTGTTGACTGAGCTCGGACATAATCGAAGACATCTGGAAATATCTGGCAGTTACCTCTCCTAATTGGAGAAGTAAATGCCGATGTTGGTCTTATTGTGGACCTCTAGAGCTTTCGACCACACAAGCGGACGTATTCTGACTAATAATTTATGATCTATAAGACTTCGTTTGAAACGTAAATTATGTATCGGGTCGTCAACTAATAAATTTTTAGTAAGGCATATGGTCAATTTCGACAGCTTATTAATTCACACTGGTATTATATTTTGCCATGTTTCGTTTTTTTTGCTAGAAAGCTGCCGCACATAGTTCTTCTTCCTACACCATTTTGAACCTTAACAAACAAAAAAAATTGTTTTTTCTTATACTTGTTTTATAGACGGCAAAGACAAAAATTCGTACGGTAATAAACTACGAGTTCTTGCGTGGAAATAAAAAAACATATCCAACTCGGAATATTAATGGTGTATTTTGTTCTAATATTACGGCACAGCATATAGTAAAAAAAATTGGTTGGTGAAATTTTGTTCTGGTAAATTTGACCTCATGAAAGTGCCATACAGTTGGCCAGAATGACAACAACGAACTATAAATCACCATCGATACAGATCCATCTCAAAGTGTACATGAATTATCATCTATGTTTGGTGTGAGCAAGCAAACAATATTAACTCACCTAGTTGCAGTCGTTAAAGGGAAAAATCTGGATATAAGGGTTTTAAATGAACTGAAAAAAAAGCGGAAGCGACAAAATTTGGAGACTTGTCTGATGTTGCTTTACTGGTCATAAAGCGATTCATTTATGAATCGAATTTTAACGTGCGATGGGTAATTGATCCAATATAAGAACCGTAAACGTGTAGCACAGTATTTCGGCAAAGATAACCTATCATATCAGCCCAAAGTGTAACATTTGTTAAAAGAAGCTGATGTTGTGTTCTGTTTGTTCTGGCACAGGTGAGATCGTTTATGATTGTGTGAAACCTGGCACGCAGACGTATCCTACAAACAGATGGACAGAATGATCCAAAAAACTTGCAACACCACAACTTAGATTAGTCACAAGATCGAATCCTACTCAATTGCACAACAATGCTAGACCAAATACTGCAAAAATGACAGGGTGAAACTTTTTGAGTTGACATTTCTCCATCATCCACCATACTCAAGAGATCTTGCCTCCAATGAATACATCTTCTTCTTATATTTTTGTAGCATTTCACCGGTAAACAATTTAATTCCGACAACGCTGTAATACAGGCCTTCCGATATTTCGCTGCCTTCTGCCTACCAGGCTTTGACACCACCGAACTGAACGAAAAACTTCTGAAATAGCAAAAATGTAATGACAATATGGGTGCATGAGAAGAAGTAGATGCTATTGATGAGACAAGAATGTTATTCACCCGACGTTTTGGATTCCAGCTGGAACCCATCTTTATAGCCAGTAGTTAAAAATGCCTTTTATTTATTTAAAACTAGCTAGCTTTGTTTTTCTGTACATTTTATACTTGATGACGCGATATTTATACATATGTCGACCAGAAAGCCCGCTACCTTTACTGCCCCTATAAATGCGGGTATTATGCAATGCAGCTAACAGGATTAACAATTAAAAAAGGCTAACTCTAAAGTCTGTTAATTTCTGGAATCAAAGAGGTGTCTGCTGTGTTTGACCCATTTTAAAACTCTGTCGAATAGTAGGCTAGCGTGGGTTTTAACTTATTTCACGAGACTGAAATATAGTCGTTCGGGCATGCTTTTCGGCCTAACCACTGTGCGGCTGCTAGCGAGGTTTGAGATTGAGCCCAAAGGCACAACGAGGCGAGAAAGTTGTGTAACCGATCGGTGAGCGCCTACATCAGGTAGGTAGAGCTAGAGCGTTGTCTATGGCTAAAATCCAAAATTACCCTTGGAACCTGCTTATCCTCAACCTCCTTGCTTTAATGGATTATTTTTAGTGTGACATATTACTGTTTTAATGTAAAACATTGGTCAGTGCCTTGAAAAGTAGAACAAACAGGAATCTGTAAATTCTAAGATACTTAAATATTTTAAATCCTTATTGAGCCAACACGTGAGGAGGTTTTCGTTCGTATGTTCACCTGCAGGTATCGAAAGGCAGGAGCTCAGACTGTATCCCGTCTTTTTTCTAGAGCTAGATCTGCATTGTTGGTAAATTTTACGTTTTATTCGCTTCTCCTACCACAACATTTTTCTCATTACAGAAATTATTCTCTTGAGACTGATTTCTGCACTTCCACGAGCACTCGCTTCTTATACGCACCATTTTGTTCACAGATGCATCGGTTGGCTGAATTAGATTGGATTTTCGACATCGACTCACCTCCTCACTCACTATGCTTTTTCATGCAGAGGCAGGTGATTATTGCCGAGAACATAATTAAATCCTTTACCTTGCCTACTGTGACGTATTCACCCTCTGAACAGCGGGTTTCGGTGAGTCACATATTCGTTGGTAATTGCACACGCCTGCATTGTCTCGCCAAGGCTTGTCAACTTCACTCCTTCGTAGAAGTGCATTTTCGCCTCTTTTCCCGGTCCGGAAGATGTGGAGGTAATTTCAGTGGGGTCGACGACTAAACTTAGTTTGAGTAGCAGTCAGTCAAGCAATGTTATTAGCCTTCAAACAGTTCTGCATGATCTTCCTTATTCTAATGACTTTTTCTGCAATTACCTCTAGGTCTTCTCACGCATACAGCACTGTATAATCCTTCAGGATGCTTTCCATCACTAAATAAACTGGCAGAATAAAATGAACGCCAAAGACATTGGAGATTAGGAGAGCCATTTTTGTCTTAGTAGCCCTCATCAGCCAAGCATACCTAGCAACAGGGGTTTCAACCCTGAGGGTGGAACCCGTGACCTGTTGCTTAGACGTCCAACTACCTAATCATTGAGCTACGTGCTCGTTGTCCTGTCGATCGGGATCGGGTATTTTAACAGTGGCAGATGGACGTCCCTCGATTGTGTTGTGGGAAACGTACTCTTCTGTTTGAAGGCTCACTCTCATGCTCCGCCAACAGCCGCACTGTGGCTAATAATGCAGGGAGAATAAAAAACTCTCAAGTAGTAGAGAGTTAAGTAAAGCCACTGAAGGCGAAGAGAAATATGCCACATGAACACTATACGGTTAAAAGAACCACATCTGGCAGAAATAAAAGTACTGATGTGCTTTTGCCCTACCAATCTGATCCCGAAACTTTCTATTTGCATTCTACACGAGGTGTTTCTTCAGAGGCAGACAATGCTGGGTGCCACCATTTGGAGCCACCAACTTTGTCAGTTTTCAAGGGCCCCAAGGGAGATTCATTGGCCCATCATCGTTACTGTCTGGCTGCATTGCATGTATGGATGCATATTCACACACAATGCAAGTGTAAAGGAATTGCGAGATTGAATCTCCCTGGGGGATAGTGCATATATCCGACATTAATCGCTCAAAATCAGCATGTTGTCAGCGATATTTTTCGCGCAAAATAACAGCTTGTGAGGGAGACGCGCCAGCCGGACCAAAATATGTTATCGCCTGACGTTGGTGTCCACCATTGAACCGGACTCCATGCGTACAAAATTATCAGGATATTAAATATTTAAGGCTGTAATTGTTACGGGATACAGGTACCATGCCACAGGATACCTATAAGAATTAGCTGTTGTCGCATTCATCACCGAATTTCGGACTTATTAGGATTATTTCTTGATTGCCTGAAATATATTTGTCAGGTGTTTTTCAATTCAATTATAAGTGTTTGTTATTGACATGAGAATTACCCTCATGGAACTACTGCAAGCTCCTCAAACCAGTAGCCTGCTCACTTGGTCGTACAACATTGCATAAAGTTTTTATTGATAAAGCGGGCTTTTTAAATTCAGCCGCCATTTGTTCTGTTTTTCTTTCATGGGAGTTTTCTTATATGTACATCTTTGGCCTATTTCACTCTCTACATATTAACCGTTACTTATTTTTTGTATGAGCTACAATAATGAGGTCGGTTGCATACGACGTTAGCAAATTTTTGAATGAAGTCAAATTGGACCTAAATTTTGCGAAACTTTCACTGACAATTCTTCATTATTTCGACATTTTCAGTTTTCGGCCATTAGTTATCCCTTGTAATCTTTCGGTAAATAATTTATATCTTAAATAGCCGCATTAAATAAGGGCCTTCATCATTCATATTTATATATTTTGATCGAATTCATTAGAGTCGTGAAATTCAAATCAAACGTCTGTCTTTCGTTTATGATAACGTTTAGGTGGATCACTACGGATGGACATGAAGTTCTTCTTGGAATATCAGCATGCTATGCTACCTTTTGGTAATTTTCTGTTTTGCTTTTCGCCTGCGTATAGTTCAAACGCAGCAAAATAATCCATGCCTTCTTCGGAAAGCATCCCGAGATCATGTTGAAGAAATTAAGGCTATTTCAAAAAGCCTAAATTTGCTGTTAAGCTTTTCGGCTATTATCAACAAACAGTTCCCATACCTCATGATGTGAAGGGATGTTATTTGGGTCCCAAACCGGGTATCCGCATAAACGCCTCAAGGCCTACTATCCCAGTGGAAACAACATACATCGGTACATATTGAGAAGACCAACGTTCGTAGCATTATGGTTGTTTTCTCTTCCAAAGCACTGTTCTATGGCCGTTACTGGCTCTCCTTTCTACCAGCAGAGCGCTATCGTCTATTTTACCCCTAAAAAACAGTTGGCTTGCGCTCCACAAACACAGACCACACTCCTCGCAGTCATTTCGTCTGACATTGGCTTTTTAACAGTTCGACAGCGCATGGGATGCTTTACAATGTCCCAAGGGTCCACTTTACTTCAATATTGAAAGAAGCAAAAGTGTATGTTTTGTTGGATTTTGGCGTCTGCTGCATTTAAAATAGCTATTTGTTTACAGTGTTTCGCCTCACCTACCCACCCACCATCTTTTCCTCCATGTAGATTATCCGTGCAGGAGCTCTGATTGATTCCTCACAAAATGCAGATGGTTTGATTAACCCGAGCCATTAGTTTTGGGCACACTGGCGCCTGCTGTTTTCCCTCCCTATCACAAATTCCACCCTCCTCCTGCTGGTCTGATGGGCACGGTAAGCGGAGTTGACGGCAGCAGAGGTGAGTAGTGTAAGCGAGAGCTGCCAGGTAGAACACGTGTTTTTTCAGCACCGAAAATTCTCCCACTTCGCCTCGGTTGGCAGTTCCTGGATTTGTATAAACTTAGTTAAGCGACCGAGACGAGGACGAGGTGAGGGTGACTGCGGCGCGGCAGCAGAAAAGTCTCGTCTGGGTAATGAGAACGCAATTAGCCCTGTGGCTAAAAATATTTCGCCTGCCTAATGGCCCATATTTAGCTACTTGGTTCCATCAAAGCAGATTTTCAAAGCGCGTCAAGTCATTTGAGAAGTAAATCTGTCTATTCACATCTGGCTGTCTATTTAAACACTAATGGTGCATCACCAGAATTTTTGAGGCTCGTGAAAGAATGGTAAAGATCTTGAGATATTTTTTGAGCAGAAAATAGATTTTATCACAGTTGTAGAACTGATCAGTCTGGATAATAAATGTATTTTAATTCATATCTAATACTATGATACCTTTTTGAGGAGAGTTGTTGAAGTCCTGTTTTACCGACAGGAAAAAGTTCTATTTTTCAAGCATTTGTATGGTTTACAATCGCTTTTTGCGGCTTATAGGTTCATAAAAAAGTCTGATGACAAACAATTTCTTTTATATTCTATAAGACTACGTCTATTTGAAAGGCAACAATGTAATGATTTCAAAATGATTAATCGATTTTCATATTTTTTTCAAAAATACTTTGGAATCTTTACGTGCAACCAAGATCTCCTAATTTTATCATGTTCTTTTATTTTTGCTAGCAAAGACAAGGGAGACTGGAATGACCATTTCTGGCTCATTTACCATCATCAGCCAGTGATACCCAACCCCAGTTGATGCACCACCCGACGCTCGAACCCGTGACCTGTTAATCAGACGTCCAGTGGTCCTATTCTGGGCTCAGGGTCAGATTCGTGATCGCAGGTCCGTTACTTGAACTTTTTAATTAATTGGGCGTCAGTCGCTATGGCGATCATTGCCTTACGGGTGTACGCCTGTTTTTTGCCACATAGAAAAGTTTGGGCGTGTAGCTATGTGTGCAGTCGTACCTGGACTCCTAGGTAGATGTCCAGTTTATTCTCTGTACGATAAACTTCACACAGTCTTTTCCCACAAACTGACTTCATTGACATTTTCCAACTCCTAGACTTAATCCAAACGATAAGCCGACTCCCATTTTCTCTAGAAGTTGGCGCAAAAAAAACTGTATCGCTGGCTGTTCCTGCCCTATTTAGAGGCCATAGAATTCATCCTTACTTTTGGCTTAACGGCGTTTGTATTATGAAACGTTCCTGGATCTGTGCTTTCCTGGGAACACATAAGCGTTCTGCAACTTTCAACTTGCTAAATGCTTATCGATGTGCGACCAGAAGTGAGGCTGGAATCGTAAGACCAAGCGGAACTGATCGTATTCTACTCTGAAGTTAGAATATTTCAGAGAATGCCATTTTGAACTGACTTAGAACATTCATGCGCTCGACTGGTAGCAGTTTAGTCCCTGATCCAAAGGAAATTTATTTCGCCCCGAATTCAGACCTCAAGTCTTTGCGGCCTGATTTTGAGCACAGCGGGATATCGGCGGTATCCCATAAATCTTGGAACAAGTTCAATTACTATTTTAAGGTTAAAATATTTCCTATAGTACCGGTTCCCATCGAAACTTACTTTAATTAACTCTTCTTCTGGTCGTCTGAGTAAAAAGATCGCTGTTATGTATACCGCGACGGTCGCTAACACCCATTTAACGCTTCGCTGTGCATATCCTCAGCAAATATTAATACGTCGTTATGAAAACGGAGCAACTGTCGAAATAAATTGGGTCACATCTTTGGTAACTATTATTGACGTCAGTTCACCATGAGACAGTAACTGATGATCGATTTTTGGGAGCATTAGTGAACCGTGGCAAAGCATGAGAGGGATAATGAATTTTAATGATAGTATCTTGTGGGTGGCCACAGGCTGAAGAAATAAAATGGGAAAACTGCCGTGCATTTCCTTTTATGTAGTCAGTGTTTGGTTGTGGAAACTGACGGTTTATAGGACTTTACCCTGTATGTAAAGGACCTGTATTTGATAGATCTTCGTGTAATAACAATCGTAGGGTTTCACCGGTGAAACATATGATAAGTGCATACGAAATACTCGGCAAAAGAGAATCGTTCTCTCCATGGATTGTCACATAGGTTAATTATAGAACGAGTGACGTGAATCTCTGATGCAATGAACGTGAAAATAGGTCCTAGATCTTTACTTGGGGAAGGTCGGCTTGGCTCTCCGCGGAAAATAAGGGAATAAGGTTAAGTTTAACAGTAAGATTAGTTAGGTTTAAGTTTGCGGTCAGGCTTAGGGTAAGTGTCCACTCTTAGTGGAAAGTGTAGGATACAGCTAAAGGAAAGATATTGTTAGGTCTTGTTTAAGGGTAAAGACACGGAAATATTTATATTTCCTGCAATTATGCGCAGGGTCACCTTTAGTACTTGGGCTGAGCGTTAATTTTCCGATGTCCTGTTTTGACGAGGCATACATGTATTTGTTTTGTTCAGAGTCTGTCCCAAAAGAAAATATTACGAAGTTCTAGGTTTACTGGAGCATGTAGCATTTTGATCAGGATACACAAGGTTTATCCTTTTGCTTGCTAAATATTTTTGTGAATAATTGTAGTCACCAAGTGCTTAACATTCTCTGATTAGGACTCGTTGACCCACAGAGCTCAGAGATTTTCGTCCCTACTTACCTCAACGCAAGCCGCTCTTCTTTATAAAAACAAATCTAAATTGGTAGGAAACGCGGTCAACATTGAAGTTTAATTTATCAAACCACATATGCTCTCTGGGAGCTAATGAGGTCGGCGGATGACCGTGAACCAGAAAATGGCACTACTGTGAGAAGTATCCGGTGATTATTTGTCAGCCTTGGTCATAGACTAGAGCTCCAGATGACTTGTGATTGGCCAAAAGCAGTCCTGTGTTACGGGATGTTCCATTACACATCACCGGATATGTTTGAACTTGGCCTTTATAACATCCTGAACTCAATCTCGGAAATTGGATGCCATATCTACGATATGACCCAAATCCAGGTAAGTGTGCGGGAATGAACTTAGTAGAAGTGGATGGTTTCTAGTCTATTTCCTGTTGCAGGTATTCAAAAGCCGTTTCAATTTGGGATATTGTCCTCATCTGTCTTTTTAGTGAAACTATTTTTCCAGGACATCTTATTTGAATAAGTTCGCTCAAGGTAACTTTATTAGGCGAGATGCGTTTGGCCAACGTGGAGCAGCTTTTGACTGGGATGCTGGTGACATAAGCGATTAGTTCGGTCGTTCTTCGTATCTTGGTCTTTTTCGCACTGCGTACTACGCTTTGCTTTCCAAGAGTGGGGGAAAATTCACGGTCTACCTATGATGAATAGTGACCACGAAGCAGTTTTGTAGGAATCACATTTTCAAAAACTGTCAACAGCCAAGGTGTCTCAAAAGTTATAGAACGCTTTTATAAAGTCGAAATAATTTCAAAAGTGCTCAGTGTTTTTTCTTGTTTGGTTGTGTGTAAAAATCATAATGAAGCAAAAGAATGTATTAAACTATTGAAGCAGTTAATAAGAGTTCAAAATATACTTGATAAGAAAACAATCGGTTCGATATTTAATTCCTTCATTTACCATCCACATATGCTCCTAATTCAACGAAATAGACGTGAGAATGCAAGGCCGAAGAGGAACCAGCTGTCAACTAGCGAAATAAAAAAAATCGGAGTGCCTCAGGACTGTCATGACTTTCGCACGCCCTAGCAGACCCTACCAGCATACGATGTGAGCCATAAACGGGCGCTGAACAAATGAAAAGGAGCGCAAATTCGTTACTGCATCTTTTTTGTCAGAGCTAATGATTTGCAGCACTGACATGGAAAATTTTGACAACATGACGGCATCTCCAGAGAGCTGGAAGTTTATTTTGTTTTCAGTTGGTACACATTCTGAGGTTAGAGACCATCCATAATTCTTAAGGATTCAAGTCATACTGGCATGCATAATCCTAACCGAACATTTACACTCCTTTTCAAGTAAAAGTTATCTTAACGATTTTTTATCCGTGTCCTTTTATCATTATTTTTTAAAAGCATAAAATTCTCAAAGTCATTTTTTTGTATGATTTCAAACGCAACCTTTACTCACTTTGTTCCGTTTACTAAATTTTTATGGATGTAGACACAAGATCAGGCCTTTAATGTTTACTAAACGTAACTGTCCATATTCTGTTCTGTGATCAGTATATATCATTAAACAGTAGACAAATTCGGCCGTTGCTTTCTTGAAGAAGATAACTTATGAGGCACTCACTTCGTCATCTGAACAAGAATATTACAGTTAGGGATGTGTCCGTGCAAGCGTATAATATTTAACTAATTAAATTAACAGCAAGCGTGAAAAGTGAATTCATCAATAAAGCAGCATGTGGTTCTTATTTACAATACTTTAGATTTTATCCACTAGTTTCGCAAAACCTGTCCACATGTTCTAAGTAAATGTGGTAAAGGCTTCTCTTCCGGGTCCAACACGATAATCTACGAAGCCTTTATCTTCATTGGTGAAAGTTTTATAATGCCCATTATAACGGATTTTTCGGTTCCATAGGTTCTACGAATTTATGTGACCTGACAAGTGAAATCTACCTAAAGTTGCAAAACATACCGTATCATTTGGAAAGAGATCTGAATTTATTGACCAAAACGCGTACGTATTGATGAAGGACATTGAGTGAAGTGAAACTATAAATAGAAGTTGATAAATTAATACTTCTTTGTACAAAATCGGAAATGCCCAAAAATTCAAAAAATTTTCTCCTATGAGGAAACGTAAGTTTGAAGTGTATTCATTGCACTTTTATGCAAACAACTGAGTCACTTTAACCAAATAAGAAAAATCACCTTCAAAAATCATCTCCATAATTCATGGGTCTTGCAGTATTCCACATAGCTAAGGTTTCGGGTTTACGGCGCGTCAGTTGTCTGCGTGCAATGCCGCCTCCAGTCCGCATGACAATGTCTTAACACCCGTATGGTAGATGTGGCGTGAGCTTTCTAACGTTATGAAGTACTTACCGCCCAGATCATTGTTCCTGTGCCCACCTCCATGGTGGACATCTTCGGCATCGACGGTTGATGAAATGACGTAGAAGGTTGCGTTTACTGCGCACTTAAAACTGCAGTCGAAAAAAAACGAATTATACGTCGGAAAAATATAGTATCACCTTCGGTACACCACCCCTTGAAAGAAATTTTCAGTGAAGACTGTTATCCTGGCAAATGCTCATAGAAGTACAGAATATTTCCTATGCTACCTAATATCAAAGAATAAAAATCTCTTGTTTTTGCGCTGTGTTATAAACGAACATTAATGTAAGCAAGAAAGGTTTCAAATACATCCTTTACGAAACCCGAAAGTCTGATCAGAATTCACGAAATAAAGTGAAGGCAAGTGTTAGGAATCGCAGTATTTTCTGTAAAAAGGAATGAATGGAGCTTTAAAAAGTATTTTTTTGCATATTTCTGGCGCTTTTATATATAAAACGCAGTAATAAACTGCTTTGACAATATTTATTGAACCACACCGAGAATCGCAACTGACAAAAATATACTTACATGTAAATGCTGGTGAATTCTCACCAAACACAGGTGACTTTCAAAATATATTATAAGCTTTTTTTCTATGTAAACGTTTCCGCTAATGCGTGGTGTATAAGCGCAATCGGAAAGAAGTGTATCAGTTTTTGCAAAATCTTTGTGTAAAGTCGGGCATTCCGTTGGGCATCAGAAATCTCAGAACTGGGCTAAAAGGTAAAAACAATATAGCGAAAAATTCTATATTATATACGGAAAATATATTGCTTTCAATTTCAGTAGAACATCTAGCACATATTCTCAGAGCAGGGATAAAAATTGTCAGACATTCATGCATTTACATTGACGTATAGTTGGAAAAAGTAAAAAGACGAAGATACTAATCAGAGACTTATATAATGACAGTTCTTTTTAAAGATTTAACATATAAGAAAAAATAAGGCAGCTTCGGTGGTATTCCAAAGCAAGCCAGCAAGAGCAAGTCTATAGTACAGCCAACGCTAAATGAGCAAGAAAGCCCCACCGGGAAACATTTGTTTAATTACATTTTGGTTAATTTACCCACCTTGATTACTGCAACGTATGGAATCCACAAATTCTGATAAATGAAGCTGACAGCACAAGCAGGAACTTCTAAGAAATTAATCTACAATCCACCAGATGATTACACGGCACAATTAATTTGTAGAGGATTTCGGCATTTTTTAATAAGTGCTTTGAGTCACTTGGGAAAAACTCGGCGGTCTCGTTGGGGTTCAAAACCGCGCAATCGTGAAGAATGCTTTAATACAAACAACGCTCAAGCCGACTGAGCAATGAGGCCCCACCGGGAACCGTGTGTTTAATCACATTTGGTCAATTTACCCGCCCAGCCACCTTAAACGTAAAGCATCCACACATTCCGATAAAGGACGCTGACAGCCCAAGCATGAATTTCTAAGCATTCAATCTTCAATACACCAGATAACTACCAGGCACAATTTATTCTTACAGGATTTTTGCAGATTTTAATAATTCCTTTGACTTGCTTGTTAAAAACTCGGAGGCCTTGGTGGGATTCGAACCCACGCAAGCAAGGATAAGGCTTTAGTACAGCCAAACCTCTAGCCAACTGAGCTAGGTGAACTAACCAGGAGCCGTGAATTAAATCAAACTTGGGTCAAGTTACCCGCCAGCCAACTGCTACGTATGGAATCCACAAATTCTGAAACAATACGTTGATCCTAAGCAGGATTTCCTAAGCAATCTATCTTCAATCTATCAGAAGATTATCAGGTAAAATTAATTCGTAGAGGATTTTGACAGATTAAAATTAAATATTTTGACCCACTTGTGCAAACCTCGGCTGTATCTTTGGGATTCAAACCCACGCCAGCAAGGGGAAGGCTTTAGTGCAGCCAACGATCTAGCCGACTGAGATACGAAGGCCTACCGCGAGCCGTGTGGTTAATCTCACTTTGGTCAAGTTAACCGCCCAACCTACTGAAGCGTATGGAATCCAACAGCTCTCATTCAGTGAGCTGATTTCCCAAGCTGGATTTCCTAAGTAATCAATCTACAATCCACCAGATGAGTTACAGGCACAATAAATTGGTTGAAGACTTTGCCAGATTTGAATAATTCCTTTGACCCACTTGTGAAAACCTCGGTAGCCTTGGTTGGTTTTGCACTCACACAAGCATGGATAAGTCTTTAGTACGCTATCAGAACTCGTGAATTCCATACAATGCAATTGGCTTTGCCTGTAACTTGACACAATTTTGAATATTCTCATGGGTCCCGGTGGGGTCTGCTAGCTCACATCGCTAGAGCATTGGCTGCACTCAAGCATTCCCCTTGCTGGCGTGGGCTCGAATCCAACCGACGCCACCGGGTTTTTCATAAGTGGGTCAAAGGAACTCTTCAAATCTGTCAAAAATCCTCTACTAATTAATTTGTGCCTGGTAGTCCTCTAGTGGATTGTAGATTGATTGTTTGGGAAGTCCTGTATGTGCAGTCAGCTTGCTCAACCTGAACTGGTGGATTCCATACGCTGCAGTAGGTTGGGGGGGTAACTTGACCAAAATTTAACTGAACTCATGGATCCAGGTGGGTCCTCGTAGCTGAGTTGGCTAGAGCATTGGCTGTAACAAAGTCTTCCCCTGGCTGTCGTGGGCACGAATACCACCTAGACCACCGAGATTTTCATTAGAGCGTTAAATGATTTATTTATATCTGCCAAAATCCTCTACTATTTAATTGTGCTTGGTAGTTATCTGGTGGATTCTAGATTGATTGCTTAGGAAATCCTGCTTGGGTAGTCAGCTTTCTGTATCAGAATTGGTCGATTCAGAACGTTTGCAGTAGTTGAGTTGGGTAGGGCGTTGGCTGGAATAAAGACTTTTCTTGCCGACGTGGGTTCGGATCCAACTGAGTCCGGCAAATTTTTACAAGAGGGTCAAAGGAATTATTTAAATCTGCCAAAATCATCTTTTCATTAATTGTGCCTGGTAGTCATCTCGTTGATTGTAGAATGATTGCCTAGGAAATCCTGTTTGGACAGTCAGCTTACTGTATCAAATTTGGTGGATTCCATACCTTGCAGTAGGCTGGGCGGGTAACTTGACCTCAATTTGATTAGACTCATGGCTCCGAGCGGGACCTCGTAGCTCATTTGGCTAGAGAATTGGCTGTACTCAAGCATTCCCCTTGCTGGCGTGGGCTCGAATCCCATCGACGCCACCGAGTTTTTCACAAGTGGGTCAAATGAATTTTTCTAATCTGCCAAAACCTCTACTATTTGTATGAGAAAGTTTATTTAACGTAAGTTGCATGTTACTGGCTGATCTTGTTTGTGGACGTTTTTTGGCAGAGTTTTCATGTTTTATAGAGTCTAAAAATACGACGCTAACAGCTCTCTCTATTAAAAGGACTTTCAGTATCTGACTTATTTAATAACTGCTATTAAGATATATCTTATTTGGCAGGTTTTAGTAAAAACATCGAACAGAATTTAATTTTCTAGACTGAAAATCGTGAAGTGTACATCTGTAGTTCAAGGGCTATCTTTCAGTTATTATAATGCAATACCAAAAATACCTATAAATAAAATTTTAACGAATGGAATATTCTCTTAGAATACGCAAAATATAAGTTTAAGATTTCGTCTAGAAATTCAATTTACATTTTTTTATTCACAGATACATCGATGTTTTCACGTTTTCGGGAGTTGGCGATTTTTAAAATTTCGAATTTCTAAAATATTTATGCTACCCTTCGTATTTCCGTGAAGTTTTGAATTCGCTTAAAATCTTTGGTTATTATTTGAAAGCGTGTGTGCATGTTTCCGTGTTGATTTGCTAGGGATTATCAACGGTTTGCAAATTTCGAAATATTTTGTACTGTAATTGCGTACCGTTTGCTTGAAGGTTACAAAACTGCTCCACGAGAATGTGATGCAATTTTTTGATTTTGACTCATTCGAGGTGTGTTTAATTAAATCAAAGAAAATATCTTACTTGCTTTCACTGACATTACATGATTTCCATGAGAGAAAATCTTGAGTAGCTGTTCAGGGAATAATAAATTCTAGAAGAATTTGCAGACTCAATCATTAACATATCATTTTCTCGGACGAAAGAGAACATTTTAAATAAGTGTATTTGGGATGTTTTTCGGTGATGGTGGAGTCCGCTTAGGTACAGGGTGTCTTGAAGACGTCGTTGAATAGTTCGAATTATTCAGTGATGTTAGTCGAATATGCCCAAAGATAGACTCAGTTATTTGCATCCATCACACAAAATTTTAGCACGTTTTTTGAAATTCATGTCTGATTAGAGATGATAAGCTAGGTTGACTTATAATAGTGAAGATCGTGCAGCATACTACTACAATATTTCATTTAATCCAGAATTCTGGCTTTCGAATTAGTTTCTGTTTACTCAATAAAAACTGATGTGTTGTGTAGTATAAAAACTTTCAATTCCTTTTCAATGTCCTTATAAATTTTATTAAAAGCGTGCATTCAGTAATTCTCTTTTGTACATGAAGAACTTTCAGCTCAGAGAAACGGTTTCCTTTGGTCTTTAAAAAGGATCATACTACATTTAAATTTTAAACCGTAAAATTGCCATTCATATAGCATCGCATGCGTACGTTTACTAATGCTGCTCAATAAGTATACATTGCGGAAATCATCCGTCGCAACATTTCATGCAACTTTTATAGCGTCTTCTTGATGCCGCATATATATGCTTTGTCCTATACGAAAATACACGGCATGGATTTTTGAAACTCTAAGCTCAATTGGGGGTGCACGTTGGGTTCAAAGTTACTCTGGAATTGAAAAACATAGTTAAAATAAAAGGTTCAGATTTGGAGTATAAAATTCGAAGATTTAATTCTTTTCCAATTATATGCAAGAATGAATAATTATGTGCACTTTTTTATACAAGATATTTAAATTATCAAAGACGGGAAGATTTAAAGAGAACCATTTATATCCAGTAAAATGTCATTTTGAGTGAGTATAGTCCACTTAGGCAGCCAAAATGGACTCATTCAAAATCCAGCATCCTGATGTGTTTGAAATATCTAACGAGGATTTTGTACGCTAACCAATATTGCAAGCTTATGGAAGTAATTATTTCTAATGAAGACTTCATTTCAGAATTCAGATTAACGCTTCACTACAGTGTCATTTGAGAATCTCGTTTGAACTCCTATTTCTAACTTCAGGAATGGTATAGGTACAAACCTGCGTCACCGGCTTTCGATGGGCATCACACCATCACAATACCAGCATCCCCATCCGCTGGTTCATTAGAATGGTTTTTAGGCGTTCCGTTTTCTCAAAAACGTAAAAAGTGGTCTATCCAGAGATAGCATAACAATGGTTGAGCCGTAATTGATAAAAGATGATCATACGCAGACACTTTTTTATCTTATGCTACTTAATTGAATATGCTCACTAACTCGTCCCGACTCCGTTAATATCAGTCTTCCGTTTAATCCTCGAGATGCAAACGCTTGTTATCGTCCTCGTCTGTTCTTCAGAATAAGAAAAAAAACAAAGTAAAGAGGCTCCCACTCCCAGCAACTCAGTTTTTTACGAGTTTCGGCAGAATGCTCTAGCACAGCAGGCAAGAGTGTTAGCAAACGGTTTTGGGCCTAACTAGTTTTACATAGCCTCTTTCGTTTTATGCTCCATAATCGAGCAGTTGGCTTTCCAGAGGTCGGAAATTCTCCCAGGTTTTTGGAGGGCACAAATGGCCTCCTGCCTTCCTGCATACAGTTGTGACGCTAGTTACGCCAGATGCAACAGCTTTTTACGTGCCATCTGTTCGAACATTATCCAAAACGATTGGGAAAACGAAGGCTATTTAGGATTGTGTGGCTCCAAATCGTTAGGTTTTGTACTGAGAAGAGTTACTCTTCTTTGCGATTAAAAATTTATAAAATAAGAGTCAATTGTAAAAACACTCAGGTGATGTCACAAAAATTGGAAAAAGAACAATGGCAATACGCAGGTTCATTTTAAAGGTGGTTGAGCTATAAGTGCTAATAGGCGAAAACCATAGTTGTACATCATTATATATATATATTTATTCCGCTGTATTCGGGCATTAAGCTGTATCCGACTAATTGACAAAAGGCTTACATTTTGATGCAGGAGAATGCCTAGGACGGTTAATGCGGAAGTCAAAATAAAGATAGTGGGAACCAACGTTATACTCGGACTGATCATCATAGACAGTTGTAGACAGGAAAAATGGTTGCACAGTGGCTGTAGTATTTATTGTATGTATTGGATAGGTAACCATGCGTCGGTTTGTATGCTAATCGGTTGGTATTATGAACAGCATCTTTAGGTAAATAAACTTCTTGCTCTATTCCCTGAGCCTTTTTCTCATTTTCTCCTGGAGCCAGCATTTCTATGTCTTTTAAACCATCCTTTTTGATTTCAAAAAATGTTAAAGTGTTCAAAAATAAGTTTAAACGGAGTAAACTATAAGATGCGAGGATGAATATTTTCATGAATTTTTCTATAAAGACTACAAAATATACCTCAATCTGGATGGAGGTGAATTAGCAGAAAGTGTGGATGCGTGACTTTCGTCAGGTGTAATACCTTGTTTGTGGTGCTGGGACATTGACGTCACACACTGTGCACCTTTATAAACAAAGCTTTTTCAGACCATTTCTGCCAGAGGCAAATGTTACCCACTGCGGTGTGACTTGTTGATGCTGTCCATTAATCGTCTCAAAACATTTTATTGAGGGCTTTCGACTGAGTTGCCATCGCTTTCTACGCAGCTCTGCGTTTCCTCGACACTGGTACAAATGCAAGCTGTCGTATTACTCATTGCATGGAATTTTAAGTACTACTGTTCTCATCCTGTTTTACACCAAGCAGACTAGATAAGCTTCAAAAAATAGCGGTTACTTAATAACAGGAAGCAAAATTGAAGCCAACTAGTGAGTTCCAGGAAGCACTTCGGAAGGAGAAGATATAATCGCCCGAACAAGAATTTTATTGGCCTGACGTTTCAGATTCTCCCTTGAAGACATCATCAGAGACAATCACGGGAAAATTCTGTACACAGTGTGTCTCTATTACCCTTATCCAAGACTATATCTGATGATGTGCTCGAGTGAGAATCCGAAACTTCAGGTTAAATAACTTCTTGCTCCAGCGATCGCATTATCTTCTCCTGGGAGTTCCGGCGTTCGCATGCGCTTCTTTTCGATACAACATGACTTATTTTATAGCTTGCATGTTTTTATTGATTTTTGGTGCCTTTATAAATACTACCAATTTAATAGAAAGCATGCAAAATAATTTTCCTACTATTTACTAACAAATGGCATATTCTCCTATTTTTACACGAAGAAAGAGTGCCTTTTGGTTACAAACAGTAATTCATTAGGAGTTTATTATCTTTTAGCGAGCATGCAGATAGCGTAGATTATTTCTAGTCCACATGTGCGAAAAGTCTAACGAGGACGTTTCAGACCTTACATAAACAAGAAACATCAAGAAAACCACAGGAAAAAATCTACAACGAAATTCCTTTTTTGCAAACGTCCACTGAACCAGCCTGTCGGCTGGCGACCTTCCAATTCAAAATGATAGTGAGTTTATTCATTTTTTCCAGGAATTATGTACTTTCTCCGAGTTGGATCAACGTTTTTACGTCTTTCTTTTCCCCAGCAGCATATGCCTCTTCAACCCTTTTGGTTGGGCGATGATGATTAAGAATGCTGATGCTGATTTTAAAAAGGCCTCTGTCTGATTCACGATACGCACCAGCACACACGACGACACGACGAAAGTTCTAATGCTTTAGTCGGACAATTTCCAGCGTATGCTCCACAGAAGGGTGGTGCAGGAACGGGGACTTGCACGTGGATTCGTTTTAAGTGATAGTAGCCTTGCGCTGCAGCTTCCGCACTCTCTCCTTCTCTCCCACGTGAGACTTGTGTCAAGACAGAGTCAAGCAGAGCGTTGATAGCTGCGTCGTTGTCATCGAACCAGTCTTGGCGCTGACGACGTGCGCAACCGAGGATATCCAGGGCGGTGGATTGGACGGTGTCCCTCAGCTGGCACCAGCGGTTCTCCATGGAGGTTTACACGTCGGCGACTGGAAGGTTGGCAAATCGGTTGACTACTTTGTTGCTGAAATGATGGTTAGCAGGCACATTCAACAAAATGGTATTCAACTTACCTGGTGGTCATTTACCTTGGGTCACCTGCGTGATTGGAGACAGAGCCTCATCTTGGAGATGACGAGACGGTGATCCATCCATCTGTCGTCACCGGGGATCGCCTTTGTCACCAGCACGTCCTGTTGATCTCGCATCCAGACGAGGACAGAGTCCAAAATGTACCAGTGTCTCGACCGGGGGTGCGTTTAGGTTGCCTTTTGTTGCATCTGGAGGTGGACGAAGGTGTTGGTCAGGATCAGCTAGTGTTCGGCGCTGGCTCATAGGAGAAGACTACCTTTGTCATTGAAGCCAGCGAGACGATAGGGACCCAGAACTTCTCTCCATGTGGCACTGTCTGTCCCGACGTGGGCTTTCAAGTCACCAGGGACAATTAACTTATCCGCCTTCGGTACAGTTGCCAGGATAGCACGTAGTTCCTCGTGGAATTTGTTCTTTGTCTCCTCGGACCTCGTCAGTGGGGGTGCGTAGGTGCTGATGGTGGTGGCAAACTTTTCTCCCCGGAGAGGCAGGTGAAAAACTGATCAAGTGATCGTTGATGCCCTGTAGCAAACAAGGCAGACGTCCCACGATGTCCCTCCGGATGGCAAAGGCGACACCTGCGTCACTTCACTCTGCCTTTGGCCGGCCGCTCCAGAAAAATGTGTAGCCGGCACCCACAGCCTTCAACTGAACCTGCTCGGAGAATCGGTTTTTTCTAAGAGGCAGCAATATTTACCTTGTTGCGCGCTACTTCCTGAGAGACTAACGCCATCCTCCGTTCCGGTTGGTTGCTCCTTGGATTGTCTAAAAAGGATCAAAAATTCTGGGCTGCTAGAGAAAGCAAGCTCACTCGAGCAGTCTGGAGGTATCCCGAAGGGTACGGTTGGGGGGAATGGGAGAGGAGTTGTTGTGTATATTGTTTAGAGTTTTGGACCGCATGTACTTGCAGTCTGCTAGCCACAGTCTGCTGCAGCTGTCGTGAGACCCAGCATTTGTTCAGGGCACCTTTCCTAGCCTCCTCCCCGCCTTGCTCAATCATCCAAGGCGGCTACCGAACTCCACTATGGGTCATAATTTTGGTTAGTGAGAGAACGACCGATTTGCCTGGGTCGTCTACGTGATTGCGTGTTGCCCTCGTCGTAGGACTTTTTCGACCGTGGGGAGGATAGAAGGGTGAAAGGAGAGGGAGGGAGTAAGGAAGGGAGGGAGGAAGGAAGGGAGGGAGGAAGGAAGGGAGGGAGGAAGAGGGTAGGTGAGAAGTAAGATTAAAAGAGAGTAGGGGATAGGAAGGGGGAGAAGGAGGAGAGAGGTAGGAGGGGAAAGAGGAATGGGCTTTAAATACCGCTGGACCCTTGCGAACGCTGACATTCACCACATGCACCACAGAATGAACGCTGCACTGATGACTTGAGTGCGAATTTTTTTATAATGAAACGGACGTACGCAGCATAGCCTTTGTTACTTCCTCCCTCATTTAACTTGCTCTGATAGCAGAATAATGTCAGTATTACATGGCGTGCGTGCGGATTAAGTTGGTCACAAGGCTAGACCGTTCATCTTTCGGTTCCACACTCGACAATTCAACCATCTAGAACAATTGTGTCCATCGGAACGGAGCGAGCGAAGGGATGGTGAACTGCGCGTGAATTACTTTGTGACTGTAGTAATCTTTCGCCGAATCTACCGCACACTCTCCCCACTCAAACTCTCAGCTCTCCGATGAAATGGTGTGTTTAAGCATACCAAGATAAAGACGTGCATTGCATGACCGAGAGAAAGTACCTCCTTTTCAAAGGTAACTGTAGTTTATCTCATAAGTTCACAAATGGCATTCCAGTGCATTAATAATTTCGAAAATGACTTTGGATCGTCTCATTTTGATAAACTAGCCTTTACATGAAGAATTCGCGCACGCACTCTCGTACCGTCTGATGGCATAATATCTTGGGAAAATCTATTCACTACTCCCTATTCGTCACTTATCACTCCCTGTGTACCACACATCTTTCTAATCCTAAAATATGATCGCATGTCATTCAGGATGTTGCATTTGCTTTAGAAATCGTCTTCCAGGTTGTGAGCGTACGAGTAGGGACATCCATTAGCCACTGCGACTAAGCTCCTTCCCTCGCTTATTGTTTGTCTGTTGTCTGAAAGACATTTTCGCCTCAAACAGTTTCCCGTCGCGTCAAATTTATAGAATTTCGGACGTAGGGGTAGTTAGCCCAAAGTGAACTCTTCCTACTTACTTGAAGGCCTGAATTCAGCACAAAACTTTCCTGAATTCGATACATGCATGATAATTCTTTTTCCAGGACAGAAAGCAAGTAAGGTGAGCCGTAAATATATGTGCTTGCATTGTGAACGTTTCGACTAAGGGATTCGATCAGAAAAAGCACTAAAGACCAGCCGATTTCGGTCAGTTGTCAACAGTGGACAACAAAATCCGGGTGAGCTTACTCGTAGTGGGATGACTATAATTTAATGGCTAGAATTTTGGGAGAATATAAATGTATGTGTTGTTCGCTGTGCATGCTTCATCCTCTTTGTTTTCAATGGAACTTCTGCACGTTTCGAGTCATAGATGGTAGGTTATCGCTTTAGATCCTAAGGGGCTATGTTTACGTGGCCATCAGTGAAAGTATGAAGTCGAAGAACAAACAAGTGCGAGTAGATTTATATTTTGCTAAATTAGGCTGCAGTTTTGGGGGCTGATATGTTAAATGTAAATTTTGCAGCTGTAATAACCCATTGGAGAAATCCTGTCTACTTGTATGTCCTACCACCACGTCTTCTGCGATTATGCTATTAAAACTCGTCCCATACTTGAAGAGTAAACTCTAACGTCTTACGCAATATATGGGTTTTTAACTATTTGATCTGATTTTCTACGTTTCGAACAATGTAGTGTCTATCCGTTCGTTTTAAGAAATTTTCCCCTGGTTTCACAAGGTGAAGTCTCCAGTTGGGGAAGGGCCATTTTTCTGGATGGAAAGCATCAAATATCGAGTTACCCCTAAACAACACATTGCCTGTCTGTTTTTCTTGAGCTCACATCCTCCATCAGTTTAAACACCAACCCCTCGACGAAATAAGCATGGTTCATGTTGCGCTTTGAACGGTTTCTTTCTTTGCAGACTACAGAGTAAACAATCCGGCTTTACACCTTTAACTTACTACGTGACTTTTCAGTTGCAGTGACAAGTTCCAAAAATAGAAGCAGTGACCTAAAACTTGAACAGCTGCCTCGTCAGTTTTCGCGGCGACGTAGGATAGTGCAAGATGACAAGTTGCATTAACCGTGATGCTGCACGGACGCGTGCACTTAGCCTTTAGCCGGTTCTCCTGTGTTATTGGCATTGTCTTCATCAGCTTCTAATCGGCTTCTATTAACACACACACCCACAAATGCGATGAAATTTAGATCGTTGCGAGTTACGACGGCTACTTGTGTCCCATCGAATGGGGGGGGGGGCAGGCGAGTGACTTGCGCGTGAAGTAGTTTTTAGTGAAGCGCAATTGTGGGGCACCGATCGCATTCTCTCCTTCCTCAATCTCGGTTTTGATGGCAAGACAAGGTCAGGACATTAATATAATTATATGCGATAAAGGAGACACGATCAGTCAAACAGTGTTTCTTTCTTTGTCAATGTCAGCATAACTGATGACAGTCTCGGGCGCAGTGGCCGATATAAAACCATATTATTCGTTTGTGCGTGCTACCCACGATCTGAGCGTCAGAACTCACTCATCCCGTTCTGTCTTGGGGCTAATTCTTGAGCCCCACCAGCAGTCGCATAGTGGTCAGTAGATGTAAAAGCAGATAAAAAGCGCTCACAAATATTCAATGGTAAGCGCGATTGATTTCTGATCAGCCGGTCGCGGCTTTGAGCCTCGGATTGTGCACCACCCAGGGTTGGGTATGACCGGCTGATGATGGCTAAATAACCAGAAATTGCCATTCTAGTCTCCCTTGTCTTTATCGGCATTGTTTATCTGCCTTTATAGCTTGAGTTATCCTGTCAGTTGGTAAGCTTCCATTATTCAATTTTTAACCTGTATTTATATATTCCAGCGCGTAAAGTTTTTACAGTAGTAAATAAGTTGAGGATTGATTCTCCCTGCTCGGTGTTACTCGCGCCTTTTTTGCTCTCAGGGATCAGTCGATTGTCAGAGCCTGGCAGCTAGCTGGTGGTGGGGTGAAAAGAAGTGATTAGCGCGACGGGAAGGCCATATCAGCACACTGCCCATGTGTGGTAGCTGTTAAAGGCCCATGCAGAATCTTCGCAGCATAATTAACACGTGTTGTGAGCCAGTATGCACATCTGCAACGCAGCCCACTGTGGGGGCTCAGCATACAGACCATGAAAGTTGGAAAACTGGAAGTTATAACGTCTATCGTGTGCAACACCGAGTGCACGTGCATTAGTTTACAGTGAGACATTGGATGGCAAAACTGAAAAGGTCATTTACACGTGCCATTCATGACTGGGATCCCACTGCTGATGCAACTGATTGATGTAGCTTAGAACGCTCATTGGTTGTGACGGAGTATTGGCCTGACTCCCCTCGCATGTTGCAGTGCCGAACCACTCGACAGTTCGACCGTCGTAGTCCGACGATGTCCACCGTATGCTCCATGGAAGGGTGGAGCAGGGAGAGTGACTTGCGCGTGAATTAGTTTTAAGTGATAGTAGCCTTGCGCTGCAGCTACCGCACTCTCTCCTCCTCTCCTACCTGAGCCCGGTGTCAAGACAGAGTCAAGAAAACCGGAGATGGGAGAGGGCGCAGGTGGCTGGCGCGGCCGGAACCGCCTCTGGGCATGCTACCACACCTGGCTGGGATCCCACGGAGTGGGAGTGCCATAAAGGCCACATTAAGAAGGAGCCATTGCAGCCTGACTCTCAGTCCGCCAGTCAGCCACTCCACACAAAACACACATTGGGCTGACCACGCGGTCCGAGTTATCCCGTCAGTTGGCAACCTTCCAAGCCACGGTTTTTAGCGAACCGTGATAGTTTCAAGTGCGTCAGATTGTTTATAGTGAGGAAAATACGCTGAGCTCTCAACCTCAATCTCTCCCCCACCCCCACAATCAGACCACTGTCCGAGCCGGTCAGTTGTCTGATGCGGAAGTGGGCGCAGCTGCTGGTGATCTCGTTTACGTGTACTACGTACACGACCTGGCCCCCCAAACACAAGCACCAGGATTTCACACAACAGGGGGTTGAACGGCTTACATCTCACATGTGTGAGATAGCCAGAGGTCACGTTAAGAAGGAGCCATCGCAGCCTGACTCTCAGACCACCAGTCAATTACTCCACACAACACACATTGGACTAACTGCGAGGTCTGAGTGCAATTGTCAGTTGGCAACCTTCCAACCGCGGCACTCAACGTTACCGCACTCTCTTTTCCTCCCCCACCTGAGCCCGGTCTCACGACACAGTCAAGAAGACCGGAGATGGGAGAGGGCGCAGGTGGCTGGTGCAGCCGGAGCCGACCCTGGGCGTGCCACCACACCTGGCTCGGATCCCACAGAGTGGGAGTGCCATAAAGACCATATTAAGAAGGAGCCATTGCAGCCTGACCCTCAGTCCGCCAGTCAGCCACTCCATACAAAATACACATTGGGCTGACCACGCGGTCCGAGTTATCCCGTCAGTTGGCAACCTTCCAAGCCACGGCTTTTAGCGCACAGTGATAGTTTTAGGCGCGTCAGCTTGTTTATAGTGAGGGACATGCGCTGAGCTGTTGACCTCACTCTCTCCCCAACCCCCAAAATCAGACCACTGTCCGAGCCGGTAAGTTGCCTGATGTGGGAGTGGGCGCATTGGCTGACGGATCGGCGTACCCGTCTTCGCGCGCCACAGCACGACCTGGCCCCCATAACGCACACACCAGGATTCACAAACTCAGGAGATATGGAGCAGCCATCGCCGTCTGACTCCCAGTCCACTGGTCAGCCACTCGACACACACAGCACATACACTGAGCCGACGGCGTGGTCTGGTGGAAGCGTCAGATTGGCAGAATTCCCAGCCACGGTTTCTAGGAAACCGTGATATACTCTGGTAAATGGTGAGTGAGGGTGTTGTAGCTTAGTCTCCGGTGGTTTACCGGAGGTTGTCGTGGAGGCGCCTGTGTCCTAATAGGCACATGTGGTGTGTAAATGTGCGGGAGCAGTGAGTGTAGTGAAGGCGGGCGCGTCGACTGTATGTGTGAGCCCCAGGCACTTGTTCACCAGCCTCCGTGCGATGGATTCGCAGGTGACCGACCAGGCCGATGCGTGAGTTGAAGTTGCGGGCGCAGTGTGGGCAGGAGAAATCGGTAGAGGCTGGGGCGATGTCACTCATGGTAGTGGGGGTGTCAGGGGCACTAAGAATGGCAGGAGCCGAGGGGGTGCATAGTGTATCGGTGTTGTCGGCATTGTGGTGTATTCCGCTGTCATGGATGCGCATGTGACCGAATAGGCCCATGCGATGAGTAAATGCGAGAGGACAGTAAGGGCAGTGGAGTTGACGATCTCTGCTGAGTGATGGTGCTTCAGGCACTGGCTCACCGGTCTCTGTACGATGTATTCGCAAGTGACCGACCAGGCCGATGTGTGAGGTGAATGTGCGGTCGCATTGAGTACAGCTTAGGAGAGATTCCCCATCGCTGATGGTGGTGGTGGTGGAAGTGAAGGCGGTGGTGGTTGCAGTGGTGGGGGTAACAGGTGATGAGTAGATGGATGTGGTCTCTTTGATGGTGGGAGTAATGGAATTGTTGTCAGGAGTGAGGGTAGGGGAAGCAGAAGGAGGGTTGGCAGAATTTGACGTAGAAATTGGAATTGTTGGATTGTTGGTGCATTGCGTCCGAAGATGTCCAACCAGGCCGATTCGCACGCGGAAGATGCGTTGACAGCGCGGGCATGTTGGCAGGGCCTGGGCATTGGCGGTGTTGGTCCGGGGCGCTGGTGACTTTCGTGCCGCTCTTTTGGCCTTGGCGGCGGCGATCCGGTTGGCCTCATAGATTGCTGAACCAGTCTTCACTGATCTTCTCCGTGCCTTTCTATCCTGGGTGAGGTCCTCCCAGGTTGCCGAGTTGATTTGCGATTGCTTCAGCAATTTCTTCAAAGTGTCCTTGTAGCATCGTTTTTGACCTCCCTGCCGGCGAGAACCCGTAGCGACATCTCCATATAAAAGTCATTTGGGTAGTCGCTCGTCGTCCATTCTTACCAGGTGGCCGCTCCATCGCAGTTGCACTTGCCTCAGCACGGCATGAATGCTGAGGATTCCGGCTGAAACACTCACAACTACATACACATGCGTACCAGTGGCTTTCTGATCCTTGCCAACCTCGACAGTCCAACCAGTCAATCACACTCAAAGCTGCCGCATATCTGACCTCGCTGGATGCCCCGTGATGACCGCACGGGCGCACACACTTGGGGCGTCGCAAATGCGGCGACTGGACTTGCTCGCGTCCGGCAGCCAACTTCTTCTGACCGCTTCTGTAATAGTTCTGTACAGAATAAACTATCCTTCGAACTGGCGTCCCATTTCTTCTCTCCTTCTACGGAACCGGGCCAGGTCATAACGGCCTGGGCCTCTCATATCAACTTAACCTGCTACGATAAGCCACTGGAATAGAAATCCTCCCTATTGAGGGATTTGCGTTTATCTCCAGAGATATTGGTGTCGAACTCATTGTCCGAGATAATCCCCTCAAAGCAACAATGATCCACACGTTTCTGAGGAAATATGAGAAGGTAAACTTCTTTTTGAAAATTTAAAGGCCTGCGTTTTTTTGTTTGTCTTTAGAAACCTTTTTTCGAAAAATTTATTTGATTAAAGATAAATGCTAGGCCTCTCTCTTCTTCTTCTTCTCAGTTTCTTCTGTTTCATTTGACATGGGAAGACGCAAAATACTGTTCTGGTTCTACTATCAGTTTACATCTGTTGAATACCAAATTTTGGAATTCATCTGGTGTGGACAATCAGTACTCATTGCAAAAGTCTCATTGATTGATTTATCACGGTTTTCCATGTGTTTCAGTTTGATGCCTTCTTCTTGTAGGCGTGAAATCTCTTAGGTCATGGCTCTGATTTACTCAGTAATTGACCGTTGTGAGAAGCGAAACTCACCACAGTCTCGGAAGAGGACAAAGTGGTGCGGCTGTCTGCTTCCACGATAAGCGCCGCCACCGCCTGCAAGCTCTTTCTCGCGCTCTACGGCGACTCGCTGCTGGCACCCGCACATTGTCCTTCTGGATGCCTTACGCTCCTGGTCGTTCGCTGCTGGAGCCGCGTAAGTCTCGGTCCTAGCCTCTCAAGAACTCTTAGCCAATCAAATTGCACCAGTTCACTGATTGGTAAAAGATTTCACACGGTTTGGGTCAGGGAATCTCAACAGACACAACGAAACTTGGCCTGGGGATGTAACTAGCAGCAATCGCGTGCAGAGCCCCTTGTGAACTCTTTGGTCTCAGTAAAAACTCGTTCTACGCCAGCAGTCTTCCCTGACTTCTGATTTGGGAAACCGTCATACTGTTGACCTCTCGACCTCGATAGTAGTGAGTTGACATAAATGCATTAACAGTGAAGCAGGTGTGCGCACAATTGTGCGGGTGTGGAGGTCGGATTGGTTTCAATGGCTGGCAATCAAAATGTCCGTCAATGGTTACCATAGATATTCTAATTCCTATAGCTAAACAATATAATCTTTGCGAACGAAGAGTCCCTTGTGTCGCACATAAGACCAAGTGCTATTGAAACCACGCTCAGTCTCTCGAACTTAGGGAAAGTTGCGTTATCCCATCAGCTGGTATAATTCTGAGCGATGAGCTTCACAGCATCAGGCCTATTAGATGGTGACGTTCCCTTGAAATGATAATGGATATTTACGCACTGAGTTTATTGGCTGTTTCTTCACTAATGCTCAGTCCATGACCGGTCAGCCGACCACAGACGAGATTAAGTTCAGTAGCTAACGCAAGATTTCTCCGTTGCAAGTGTGACACTCGCAGTTGTGGTTATGTTTAGGGACTCGGGCAAAATAAGCGCAGTCCAGTCCTAGGACCATGGTATCTTTCCCTAATTAAGCATAATGTTCTGCAAAAAAGAGATTTAAAAATAGGTAGGAGAACTTCTGGGGTAGCTAATAATGATAAACGAGTTCAAATCAACAGCAAAACTGGGAAAATACTGAGCTAGTTGCGTTCGCGTGTCGACGTATAAAGCAATGCAAGAAGTTCCTAGTAATTAAGTTTTCCACATTTAAGCAGATAAACCTTGATAGACTGAAGCAAATAAAGTTGGATTTTGGATATTCTCAGTAAAATTAAAAATAGGCTAGAATACGAAGTACCCCAAATAGATTAAATACTGTTTAATCACTTTGTGAAGAACACAGCTAAAGATTTAACATGGAAATTTTTGGGTAATGTCTTTAAACTTAAAGGAGGACCGACGATTTATACTTTTAACTTATAACAGTTACTTCTCCCATCTTGTCTCCTTTTTGCTGTAGAGTCCCCTCTGTACTGAAAAAAAGTCTTGTGTGCTGAAATATTACTGCAAAGATGACTTTGCTATAAAAACGTTAATAATGACTTCTCTCTGATAAGGGCTTCTTAAAAGGACATTTTCGAACAACTTTTCAATACGAAGAGAGGTTGATGTAATTCCGACAAGCCAGTCAGACTGCGGACGATCTCCGTGTTCGTGCTGAAGAGTCAAGAGCTGCCATGAAAAGGTGAGCTTACGAACTTTACAACTCAGCTAGGCTAAATCTATAAATCAGGCGAGACGTACACTGTGAGAGGGTGACCGGCAGATAGAATTCTGTTGCTTGGTCCCATTAATATAAGAGTTTTAATAATATCTTCAGGAATCAGAGATTTAGAGCTGGAGCATCCGTTGAAAAGTTATGACAGGCTGTACTAACGCATCGAAGGAATACTTCTGTTAGCAACAGACTCTTACAAACATTCCTCTGCAGTCCTGTTGGCCTTTCTATGTACACAAACTGAATTGAGAAAGCGGAGATAGCTTGGTTTTCTCAAATGATAATGCACAGAAAGCAATTATTTGTATATTCTACCTGCTTGTATAAGCGCCTCAGCAGCGATAACATTGCTCTCTGAAACTTTCGCATTTGACAGTTTGACCTGTGCCAAGTCTGACCTGCCCGGCTGGCGCTGACGCTACAGGACAACACAATCTGGCTAACGGCTGTGGTCCCAATGGACGCTTTCGCATCTCGCAGAGATAAAATAATTTCTGGTATAGCCGTAGTTGGTAGTCCTTGCCTCCCACATATTTTTGACAACCATTTAATCGAGTTCACTGAATGCTTGTTAGCCCTGATACTGGCGCCGAATCTTCAGTATGGTTGGCATTTAAACGCATAAAACTTTGCACGGAATCCGCAAGCATATTTTTAAAATGGAGTACTTCTCTTACTAACATAACATGCTTGCTTATTTGCTTAAGGTACGCGTGCTCTATTAGAATTACGTTCAAAAGTGGAGCTACGTAAAGATTTAGGGTTGTATTTAGGGTAAAGGTTCAGTTTGCCTGCCATGAACCATGTTATCCAATCCAACCTTCCTTAACCAATAACCTTGAATTGTCTGTTTTCCGCCCATTTACACATCACTTATTTGCCTATTTCATTTTGTGTATCTGTTTCTGCACCTCATCGGGGTAATAAAACAAAGGTGGTTTAGGACTGTGAATATTCTCAATGGCTCGTGCCAACTCCGGTACTTGCAGCGCTCATCTGCCCTGCAAATAAAACTAATATTTTCACTCTGCTTGTATTACAGGAGTCCCTGTGCTGTATATTCTCATTAAGCTTACATATCAGATCCTTGTTGATACATGGGTCGCCCGTATTCTGATTTGTCGTTAGCCCCCAGCAGCGACCGCCACTCTCGCAGGATTCAAGATTTTCGATCTCAGCTGGCCTAATATGAGCCTGTAGTTCAGGCGTGAAAGACCTATTTACTCTTCAGTCGTCTGAACTTGAAGAAATGCCAACTGATGACAGCTGACTAATTGAAAATAATCGCTCTAGCATCTCTGAGCTTGTCAATCTCACCTTTCAATTATTGGTTGTTAGTCGCCATGTGACCGCTTGCGTAGACCCGTCAGCCTCAAACTAACCAGAAGCGCTCATATTCTATTTTGCAGTCAGGTTGAATTGCCGTATACCACTCCCATGTCATCAAAAGGAAATCACCATCAGCTTTACGCATAACGAAAATGAAATACGCAGCTAATCGACGCATTTGACCAAGGCATCAGTAAAGTCATTGAAGTATGGGACGATATTATAAAAGCACTGAAGCATATAATTTCGAATATATGTTTACCTTCATGAATATTCTTACTTTTGCCGTGAGAATAAAAGCGGAAATAAGTTTCTTTCTGGCAAGATACTTGAAATGCTTTTAAATTCTGGCGAGCATGGACCACAATCACAAGGTCCTCCATACAAGGAACATATTGATTCTACTGAATCAGCTTAAATGTCCTCCATGTAACCTGAATTCAGAAAAATAATACCCACAAAGATAGGGAGAACTTTAACTTTATTTTCAAAACTGGAGCAAATTAAATGAGCATTATCAAAAATATGCAACAGCTTCGCCCTATATTAAGGAATATTGTATGCTGGTTTCTAAATAGTTTGCTTATTTGTGTATAGCGTATTTTTAACTAGTTTTGAGGTTTGCGGGAACGCAATGCCAAACGGTAGATGGTTTAGCTCATATCATGTTATGATCCAAATTTGAATGGGTAAATCGTATACTTTTAGCCTTGTTTTTTCTGTAGGTTAATTTACTTGGGACTCAAGAAGCATTTTTATAAAGATGAACACATTTAAAATCTGTTTTATTGAAGGAAAACTGGCTAGAGTTTGGCGAGCTCGGATGTTCCCAGATGACGTAATTTACTATGCTATTTAATACCAAAAATCAAAATCAGTTGTTTTCGTGCACGGTAATATAAAATAACATTTATATGAGCAAGAAACGTTTCAAATAAATCCCTTGTGGAACCTGAAAATTGATTTTAGGTCAATAAAAAGCAAGTGGGAGTAGGCTTGTGGATCACATTGTTTTCCAGAAACAAGGGGTGGGGTCATCTTTAAAATCGTAGTTTTTAATTTGTTGTTTCCTGTCCCAAAACGTAGTAGGAAATTTGTCTGACAAGAAGTCATTGAGAAATATAGGTTAAGTACCCGTGAGATGTTGCCATTGTTCTATGTCACGCCAGTGTCCTGTTCAACCTTTATTTGAACATGAAACCCTATGGTAGATATTGTGTGGAGGATATTCCGTACAAACTAATCTTGTGACCTCAATTTCATTTTCTTCTCAGTCTGAACAAATATTTAATGGAAAATTCATATGCGGCGAACCTACTTTTTATCATTTTTAGTCAAAAGAAAACAATAATCTAAGTAAGTTAGGGTAGATAAATTAAATTTAAAACATTCCCTAAACAGTACTCATTTAGGAAGGATTTAGGATGCTCAACCGGTGAGAAATAGGGCTAATTACAGTCTAGCTCTGTTAATGAGTGGAAAAAAACGTTGGAGCATTAGCCAATGAGTAAGGCTTACGTTTTGTCGCTGTAACGTGACATCCTAGCATTCACGTATGAAAATGTAGGGAGTGACTTAGGCCAGGGAAGCTTAGCAGCCTTCACCAACGCCCTCTTTGAGCGCAAGATTGGGTTGTTTATCCGTATGGCTACCATTTCTGTCGCCTCAAGTATCCACTGTTGCAGAAACTTGGAGGACCTTATCGTTAACTTTTCGGATGACTCAGCAAGCTTGATTGACGTCTACCCGGTAGCCGCTGTGAAACGTTAGCCACAGTCGCGCAAAAGATGAACCTTTCCGCGTCTTGATTTGGACAGGCAGGATGAAGTCCTCGCTTCCGGTGGATTTCCATAACTCCTGCTTGAGCTCCGATGCCTTGAATGCCCCGAGGTTGGTAAAAAAAAATGGTTCTTTACTTAAACAAGGCATCACAGACTTCTCAAAGACAGGTGTCCTTGGGATAAACATTTCGCCCGCTGACTTCTGGTGAACTGAAAAAGGGATGGCTGATCAGAAAAGTTTACTTACGTGGGGTTATAATATTTATTATGATGCAAATTTGTTCCAGAGTATTTCGATCACGCCAGGATGCCGGCTTCTGAATGAATTTCTGTGGAACGTCATGCACAAATTAACTCTGCCTGCTTAATAAGTATGAAATTCTCCCTATGTGTTCGATGTTCCTATAAATAACAATTATTTTTAGGGAAGGAATCATAAAACATTTTATACCATAAACTGCTATTTGGCAGTTTAAATAAACGTGTACCAGTCTCCACTTTCTGCTGCACTTGCGTTTCGGGTTCAACATCTTCAATCTGTAATTCTTTCGCGTAGGACATATCCTAAATTTCCGTAGGCTATCTAGAAGATTTCATATAGGACTCATGCAATTTTGCATTAGATGGGGCTGTCTTTTAAAAATTACACGCAGCATTAATAAGTGCACAGGTAAGATGCGTTAGGAATGGACATTTCATAGTCCTAAAAATTCTTATAATTAGAGCCTTGTGTGACACAAACTATTTCGCTTTCTGCAATAATAACATTCTATGAAAACTTAATCTGTCACCATACTTAAAACTATTTTGCGCATTTCCTCTATAAAATATAGTTATCTTTATAAAGGTGTCAGAAAAATCCGTGGATAATGCATAATATTAGGTAGTCACATTTTACAAAGCATATCTTTTTGCATACCGCCAAATAGAAGCTCCTTCAAAGGTCTGGCGGGATTGAAATACTGAGAACTATGCTGCAAACTATTTACTACTTTCTAATCGAAAACAAAATTTAAAATTTTGGTTACCATTTCATTATAAAGCAAATATAATGTTTATTGGGAAAACTAGGAGACTGTTCTCCGTCTTCTAAATTACCCAACAAAATTTTGATTTTGAACGTCTATTTGTTTACGTAGTGCCTCCTTTTCGACGTCAGCTGTGGACTGCTCCCGTTCAGAAACTGACGTGGAGGGAATATTATATCATCTTTTCTCTAATTTCCTTTACAATGTCATATTTTGTCTTAAAATTGGTAAACGGGATGAGCCGTGCTGATTTTACTTTCGTATGTCTCCCACCGACCCTTCTAGCCATTCACTGGATCATAACCCTTTGGTTCGGGCCTCGCCAGCAGTTGCATGAATATACCGCTTCACAGCTGCACTGCATATGAATACGCTGACTACCGTTGTGATACCAGATGTTACTAAAAAAATACCATTTTTTGCAACTAATACTTCCGAGCCACTACTGTCGTGGAAAGAGGCTTCGACTAGACGTTATATTATTCTGAAACTAAAAATAGCGTTCATTTTGACCGTTTGCATCCGTTGTTTATCGTGCAATTTGCCGGTCATTGGGCACTAACTACCATCTCGGATGACTTACGCTGGATGACAGACGTTAATGCAGTTACCCGTCATAATTTTTGTAAATGCCCGACCGCATTAAAGACATGGACGGTTCTGGCAGTCTAAAGGGGAAACTTGGACAATGTTCCCCGAGTGCACTGCGAGAGACGCTCCAGTGCGTCAGTCAACGTTCACCATTGTGTTTGCTTTTAATCTTCAACCCTTTCTCTTCGCCAGAACGGGTCTTAAAAAAGGAACTCCGCCTCACCTAGCTTCTTTTACATCTGCCTAATTAAAAGATTCCTTAATTTCTCGCGTAGAGATAATCATAAGGTAAAAGAGCCACCCACTATTTAGAATCTAAAATTGTCTCAGCATTTTTACAGCCAATTTTTATTTTGCATGGAAGCCTCTTTTGAAAAAAATGAAAATTATGGGGCTATTTTAAACCTAATCGGGTGCATTTCAAGCATTGGCAGTTACAGCCTGGAAGAACATTTTTGCTAGAGGGCTTAGTCAAGTCAATGCAGATGCGGCATTTTGTAGATAGGGTTGCTAAATCAGCGTTCTTTACACATCTTTCTAGTGAATTGTGTCCGTTGTGGCATGTTTCCTGATACAGTAGGTCTTATCTGATCCTGCTGAAGCCTGTTCCGGATAAAAATATGATCTGTTCCACATCCGAATTCATGAGGCTATTTCCTATCGCTAGCAGCATTCAGAAAACTTTTGACGCCTCCCATTTTGTTGTCAAGATCAAGGACATGCGAACTGGACCCGAGTAAATATATGGGACAATGGAAATCCCGAACTATCAGGTGATCTTTATCTGGGATCTGCTGCCCTTCTTGAGCAATTATCTCCCAAGTTTCACGCCAGTCACTATTTGGTGAGAACGTGCAATAAATTGTTCCTTTTTGTTTTGTCATTTCTAGCCCTGATGTCGAACAGTCCGAGGGTCTAGACAATTAACCACCTGGTTATGGGGCCGAACGAGTTTCTTACTTATTTTAGCCTATACATATGGTCTACTATCTCATAAAATGTTAAGCGGAATTCGAAGATATGCTTTCAATTTGGCAAACTAACTTAAGTATGGTTGTAATACTAATTATATTGCAGCAGGATCCTAAGGCACATCAGTCATGCCACGACACCCGCATTTTAACGAGAAGCTCTCCAGCTTGCTCTAAAAACTGCATGGAGCAAAAATGACTCTTAAATTAGAATGCAATTTTATATTTATGTTTGATGTTCTTCTTAATTTAAATCTATTTTAGAGAAACCATGCACGGAAATATTCTTTCTTGTAATCATTTCGTATGAAATTGCCTCCTCTTCAAATTATCTACTTGCACAAAGGGTTATATTTCGGTTTCAAAAATTTACTTACGAGATTCCTTAAAGCCGTGAAATATACAGTCATTAAGTAGCGTATCCATCTTATGTATTTCTAAATGTTGCTTATGAAGTATATCAAATAGTCCGCACTCACTGCAAACTCGTAGGAAAACATTATGTAGCATGTTACTGGTGGCCCAGTTAAATGTTTAGAGCATATAGTTTGGAAAACGTTGAATCCAAACGTAACGGTAGGTCAGGTTCAAAATAATGCGATGAGGTTTTTTAACCAAAAGATACGCTTCTTCCGGGATAGGATATAAAGAAGGCTAAATTTTCGACCAAATTACTACTAGAAATGTTATGGTAATGCATGAAGACAACGAAAATTCATGGGATCAAGCACACTGCATAATAAGTCTTTGTTTTTGCGGTCGGCGGGAAAGAAAATCGTTCAAAAATCAGTATTCTGACTTTATTGAAACATCCTAGGAGTATGCTGCGCCGTAATTTAACTTATATGCTCAAAAGGGAAACAGCTGCGAACCTTTGTTTTCATTTGTGTGAGAGGTAAGGCAAGCTACCAACTTAAAAACCCTACCGATTACTTTCCTGTGTCAACATGCATTGTGCGCTTCTGCCAGGTCACTAACTGAGATTTATCGAAGACCAGATGAGATTAATGAAGCTCTCGCGGTAGTCAAAATTTGTTCCTCACTAAGCGAGTCTATCCTCCCGATGACAGGATAGAAACCATGACTTGCAAAAAAATCAGCTTCTCCGCGTATGAAATAATTCCTTGCAAACCCACCATTAGCGTTTGCTGCTTATTTTACGTCTGCACTAATAATAGGCTTTCCGCCTCCCCTGGGTCTTTGATTAACTGTCTGTGCACAAGGATTACGCTGTCCTTTTGTAATTTTTCAAGCGAAACGCATTCAATATGGTTGGAAGAACGACTGTAGGACACATGAATGTTCGCCAAGCCCACCTCATAAATAACTGATGCGAGTTCCTCTGAAAAGCGCAGTCAGTTTGGTATACCATTACAAATAAACCCCATGGTAGGTTTCTATGCAAATGAAGGACGAATGACTGGAATGGGAACGCTAGTACTTAGAAGCCTATCACACGTCTGCTGCAGCAGTATTCACTAAATTGAAGTAAATTGATTGGGAATACGCAGCAACACCTTTTTTTCTAAGAGTTTAATATTTAATCGTTTTCTAGTCTGGTACAAACTAATATTTCCTGATGTGCCTGGAAGGAAGTAATTATAGAAGGTTTGAATTAAATTTTTCACGGATCCGTAATGCAGGAATTTACAGATATCTAGACGGATTGGTGGGTTATTAATTTCCAGGAGTAGGGGGAGAAGGAGGAGAAGCGTTTACATAAAATCGCAGTGGTCGCATTGTTGTAACTGACTTTGGGGCAAGGAGGAGTTGAATCGATCCAAGGCCACGGATAAGGGTTATCCAGTAGATTTCATGTCTTTGAATTAAAAGAGATCTTTAACAGTGTACTACACGGGCTTCTTTTATAGAAGCTTTGCGACGTAAGAATTCAAGGAAAAAATGTTTAAAAAATAACAGCGCGCGTTTTGAATATAGGTTCAAATTTCTGACCTCTAAGGAATGTATTTTCTTCAAGAATAGTGGCCTACTGTCCACTCTATTAGCCTTCCGATACCAGTAACTGGATTCCACTCAATGATAACTTCGTCCTCACAACTTTTCAAACGGATTTTCGCAGAACACGGACTTCCATCGAGTCGGCTCACCCACGTTTCGACTGTTTGAGAAACGAGACAAGCAACTTTTTAAAAGGCTGAGTTACTCTACTAAACTTATTCGTTGAATGCATCATAGTTCGAACATACTTGATAAAGATCTTTCTTCCGAATTCATCTACCACTGTATTAGGACGAAAATATCCAGCCTTTAAAGTCAGTATCTAATAGGAGAACGACGTAACAGGCTTTTCCCTCGAACATAGGACGAAAATTCATATCTTACATTTTTTTCTTGTGGATATACTATATGTGTGCAAAATGGTGAAGGCTGAAATTGAAGTGCAAAATGCTGCTAAGGGCAGGATTGAACCGGCGACCCCACTACTACAAGATCGACGCCTACCCGACTGCGCCATCGCGGCACGCTCGGAGGGGCGCTCTAAAAGCCTTATAAATTGGTTACAGACAAATTACGAGGAAAACTACTGTGGCCGTTGTCAAATGCTAGCCTCCAAGTTAAATCAACTGGAGGAAGAAATCAGGATTATGAAGAATTTTATACAGCAAACCCTCGTTTCAGAGGATCGATTGCCAGCATCAACGCATAGGATAACACGGAGTAGAGCACGAGGCAACCTACACAACAAATTCCCAAATATATACAATGTGGTATCTAAGCTACCAGTCAAGAGTAATGACGCAGAGCCTCCAGTAACACTGAAGAGTAATAAAAAGGCGAAAGGTAAGACCACAGGGACGGGTACCAAAAATCCGAAGGAAATGATATAAAACTTGCCAGAAAGCAATCGAAGGTACAAAATGAAATTGATCAAAATATACCAATGAACGAGTTAAACGAAACACGACAGATAACGATTAACGAAAATAGTCTCCAGGCCACGCGCGCTTCATCAGAGGCTAATATAAAGGAGCTGTTGCCCACCGAATGGATGACACAAAGTGGACCCACAGCGGTAGTACCTCCCAAGGCCAAAGACGCTGAAGCCAGTATTGGGGAAGCCCCAACATCATCCAGGCAAATTATTCAACAGAACCCCTGGATAGAGGTGCTTTGGACAGGTCACAATGCATAATCGTCCATGGGCTTCGTGAATCAACCAACGAAAATCCCCAGGTGTAGAATAAATGATGATATCATGGCCTTTAAAGAGTGTTTGAGTGAAATAATAAGAGAGGATGAAAAAGTAGGGTTTTTAAACTTTTCCGACTAAATAGTAAAGATAAAACAAACTTTCGAAGAAATAAATCAAGGCCTTTAAAGGTAATTTTGGAAAACAAACTTCAGAGAGACCTTCTAATCGAGCGAACAGCAGGGGGAGTCCCCGGTCACAGAGGTATTTTTTCAACCGGACTACTCTGTACAAGAGAGAATGAAATTGAGGGCGCTAAACGCGGAATTGGAGAACTTGAAAGAACAGGGAGGGAAGGGACTGGTAATAAGGAACAGAGTGATTGTTCGAGTACAGAAACCCCTTCTGTGGAGGATGCCCGTCATTCTGACAAAAGTCTCACGGTCGGGCAACTAATCCAATGCAACAATCTACACAAAATCCAGTTCTACTGCGGAAATATACAAAGCCTCTTGAATATGGACACATCCTGTGCGAATGTTGGTCCAGCTGCCTCAAATGAAGAAGGCAGCGACATAGCCGGCTTAAAACACACAAATAAACTAAAATGTTTATATACCAATGTCCAAAGCCTACTCCCTAAATTAGACGAGCTTAAGATGTACGTGTGCCAAACTTCACCAGATATCATCTCCATAACTGAAACGTGGCTGACCGCGAAGGTGGATGATCGTGAAGTTGCCATCCCCGGTTTTCAGTTATTCAGAAAGGATAGAGCAGGAATTCATGGTGGGGGTGTGCTGACTTATGTCAGATATGGCCTGCTCGTGTCAGAAAAAAAGGAAAAGATCGCGTGTGACACTGAAGCCATCTGGCTCACCATCAGAACGCCGGGGTCCCAAGCACTTGAGATCCTTACGGTCTACCGACCACCGAGAAACGATCCGCAGTCAGACAGTAGACTGATAGATGATTTAGAATCGTTTGCTAGTCGATCCGAAGTTATGATTATGGGCGACTTTAACGCTCCGAATATCGATTGGAATCTGAGCTCGGCACCAGGCTCGGAATTAAACTTCGATCGCCGCCTCCTAGAAGCTATACACAAACGCTTCTTAACCCAACACGTCCTGTCTCCGACCAGAATACGTGAGGGGCAACAAGCAAATTGTTTGGACCTTGTATTGACAAATGCGCCTGACAGCGTAGATGCTGTGAACTGTCTATCCCCACTGGGCAAAAGTGATCACGTAGTCCTACAATGGGAATATTCACTCTTCTCTGTCCCCGATAGAAGCATCACAGTCAAACGCAACCTATGGCGTGGAGACTTTACCCAAATGAAAATTTATGTGCGCCGTTTAGATTGGAAGAAAACATTCACCGGGTGTATTCTCGAGGATTGGTTGTAATTTAAGGCCGTATTACAGGGACTTATCACCAAGTACTGTCCTAATTCGAAAAAAAGATCACCAACAGACCCCAGTGGCTAACGAACACACTGAAGAGTGAAGTAAACCGCAAGCGAAAGCTGTGGCAAACTTATCTCAGGAAAAGATCGCTTAATCGCTGACGAAGTACAAGACGCAGAGGAACAGGGTAAAAGGCCTGGTTTATAAAGCCCGCCAAAGTTTTGAGAGTAACTTGATAAACCGTGCAGCAGAAAACCCGAAGATCTTCTACAACTACATTAGTCAGTGCACTCGAAATAAAGACCCCATCCCTTTGTTAAAAACGGATGAAGGCGTCGAACTTTGCAAGGACGAGGAAAAGGCTGAGCATCTATCTGAGTTCTTTTCAGTCGGTTTTTACGATAGAAACCAATCTAACCGCTGATAACTATAGTGCGAAGAGATCCCGACAATTGACTCAGTGGTCATAACAGAACCTATTGTTCTGCAGGAACTACTGAAGCTGGACGAAACCAAATCGCCAGGTCCTGATGTAATACCGGCAAAGTTGTTGAAGGAGTTGGCCGTAGAGTTGGCAGAAACTTTATGTCTACTCTTCCAAACCTCCCTCGCTGCAGGCAGATTGCCACCCGATTGGAAGACTGCGTGGATTTCCCCGATACATAAAAGTGGCAGCCGGAGCTTCCGCAAATAACTACAGACCGGTAAGTCTCACCTCCATATGTTGCAAGATTATGGAGCGAATCATCAAACGTGAACTGATGCAGTTTCTGGAGCGGCATCATCTTGTCTCTGACGCGCAGTATGAATTCCGCAGAGGAAAGTCCTGTTTAACTTATTTGCTCTACTGTCTGGAACGATGGACCCGAGCGGTCGATGAAGGAAATGTAGTGCACGCAATCTACATAGACTTCAAGAAGGCCTTTGATAGTGTGCCTCACCAACGTCTCCTATACAAACTCAACCGTATTTGGGTTGGGGGCAAGCTTTTGAAGTGGATCGAAAACTTCTTGATTGGGCGATCTCAGATTGTCCGTCTTGGCGATCAACAATCGGCGGAGGTGGCGGTTGAGAGTGGGGTTCCTCAGGGCTCCGTCCTTGGCCCTATCGTCTTCCTTGTATACATTGATGACTGCGTAACTGGCTTTGACTGTGACACCGCCATGTTTGCTGACGATATAAAGCTTTGGAAGGTCATCCACAACGCAGCTGATTAAGAAAATCTACAGGCGAACTTGCATCGACTCAAGGAATTGTCGCACAACTGGCTCCTCCCATTCAATGCTACCAAGTGCAATATTCTGCGATTCGGCAGAACCAGCTCCGGGCACCAGAGAATTAACTATCTGGACGACACACCGCTACCAGAGGTAGAGACTCAGTAGGATCTAAGAGTATGGATCACGCCCACACTGAAACCATCGTTCCATTGCTCAAAAGTAGCAAAATCTTCCAATGTCATGCTTGTATCTAATTAAGCGAGCGTTTGCAAAGTTCGACAAAGAGTGCTTTAATAAGGTCTTCGGGATGTTCGTGCGACCACAATTTGAATTTTCCATACAAGCCTGGAGACCGTGGTCTGTCAAAGACCACAACACCCTTGAGAAGGTTCAAAGACGTGCAACCAAGCTTGTTCAAGGTCAAAGCTGCCTGCCTTACGAGACACGATTGTCTAATCTGGATCTGTTTCCTCTGGACTATAGACAGCTACGCGGTGACTTAATACAAGCCTTTCGCATGCTGCGGGTTCAGGATTGTTGCCTTGCATCTGGCGACTTCTTTGAGCTGGCCACTACCACTACTTTGCGAGGGCATCCCATTAAACTACGTGTGACAGGTGCAAGACTCGACACAAGAACGTTCTTCTTCTCCAACAGAGTGATTAAGGCCTGGAATGCTTTGCCTGCGGACATAATCATGTCCCCTTCTGTTGACACTTTTAAGCGGAAGTTTGACCAGTACAGCCATAAGTACCACCAGAACATCCGAACCTAACACATTTCCTGAAACATTCCCGTCCACAATTTTCGCGTTATATAACATACTACTCCCTATTTTGAGTAACATTATTTTATAATTGTTTGTCCGATGCCCTGCAGTGTGTGGGGGAGATAAGCCTGTGTCCAGCGTCCATTATATGTCAGCCTTTTTTAATTTGCAGTGTCATTGACATCAATAGGGAGCTCAAAGGCTTCGCCTATATTTCCCTTAATAAAACTGAACTGAACTGAACTGGATCAGGAGTTTCTTGTCCTTCAGAGTATAGATGCATTTTTGGACACTCGACTTCGGAATGGGCAAAAATGGAAAATTATGTCCCACAGGATTGTGATTTGGGCCCACTACTCTTCCTATTACACGTGAACGATATGCTCAGTTAGTTAGACTGTGAAGCTGTCATGATTGCGGATGACATAAAAAATATGGGCTGCAATCAGCAGTGCTGGCGACGCAAAAAGGTTACAATCCAAGTTCAACAAAATGATTGTATGGTCAACCAGGTGCCTTCTTCAGTTTCATCTATCCAAGTGTGTGGTCTTACATACTAGTGTCAGTCGAAAAGTATCTTCGAAACACCAGTATTAATGTACTGTAGAAGAGGAAACGTAAAAATATCTGGGCATGTGAACAAGTGTGAACTTGATGCCGTCAGAACACTATAATAAGGCAGTCCAAAAGGCAATCAGTACGTTGTCGTGGATTAAACTTGCCTTTAAACCGTTCGCCTGATCACTTCGGAACACACCTGAGCATCTTCACGAGACCCATTTAGATTATTTAACGCCAGTCTGGACACCATGGATAAAGAAAGATTACAACTTCCTCAAACAAGTGCAACGGAGGGCAACAAAAATGATTGACGGTCTTAAGGATTTACCGTGCAAGGAAAGGTTGAAGAAGTTTGACTTTATTTCCCCGTCTTACAGGCAATGGACATTCCGGATTATCCGTGGCCACGGGTCTTCACTGAGACCAGAGGATTTCTTCGAATTTGATGGCACAACTCACCTGCGTGGTCATCCTTACAAGGTCAGAAGCGAACGCACGCAAATGGACCTCCAAAAGTTTTTTCTTCAGACAACGAGTGGTACGACCTTGGAACTTGCTCCCAAGCGAGATACAGAAGATTTCCTAACTCATGAAATGTCATGACCAAAATTTAAGGTTGTATTATAGCACACACTTGAGGCTGTTACTTTTGTTTGTTGTGCTGATTTGAGGCACAAAAATTTATTTACTAAAAAGAGTCCATTTTAGTTCTCTTTATTGAAGGCGAAATGGGGTTAAATCCAACTTTTCTTGCTTTCTAGAAGTTTTCCAATGTTATTGCACCTTCTGGACCAAACCGTCTTGTTTATGTGCGTTGAACTATAAAGGAATATCAATATAAGCTATAGAAAAATGTAAAATATATCCTTCGAGGGAACGGAAAATTTGAGCTTTCGTTCACAAAAATTATTTAAATGCATTTATGAGAAATTGCGTTGTTTTCAGGTAATCAAGGACAAATTTGGTTTAATCAATTCAGTTTTTCACATTTGGGACGTCTTGTGCCAAAAAATGCAGTAATAAATTTGTGTGTGTATTTTGTTTTACCCCACCGATAATTTGGACTGTAAACAAACAAAAGTCGCGAAAAGTCGCGACATGCCATCATTTTTCTCTTTCACACCATACGAGAAAGATGTCCAGACAATATCTATATGCAGTTGCCTCTGAACGAATACGGAAACTTCCAGCAAAAGGAATGCCGCGTGAGTCGTTTAGGTAGTATTTTAGATATCAGTAAGGTCACTTTGTGGCGCATTCTTAATGATCGAACCGTGCCTAGAAGTAAGCAGGCCGGACCAAAACGGTGCAAGAGTAAGCAGGACGAAAATTTTGTTTGTTGTAAACTAAAAAGTATCAGTACATGCTCATTGAAACCATTCACAGGAACATCTGCCCATGTTCTCTGTAACCATAATCAGGCAAAAGATGCAGGAATTTGAACTGCATCGGGTAAATGCCACAAGCAATCCGTTTTTAAGTAGGAAACTTATTAGAGAATGTTTTATTTGCTAAGAAGTACATTGATTGCAGGCAGTCATTCTGGAAGAAAATTTACTTCTACGATGAGGTCTTATTTTAGATAAGCTGGTGATGTCGACCCAGATGGTCATAAGTGGGGAAAAACCTCCCCTTAGAACACACTATATCAAAAGTATTTTTCAAGAACTTCCGACGTCTGATGGTTTTGATGGCCATCAAACTTGGTGAACGACTGATCTGGCAGTTGACAACGAACACTATTGATTTCAAGTTGTTCCTCGACATTATAAAGGATGCCTTCAGCTATAACGGCATACGTCGATACAGAATGGACACGATAATTTTACAGGATAATGCCCCATTTCATCGCTCTAAAGAAATGAATTTGATAAAGTTTACAACGATAATCTAACGTTTTAGACAACAACCAGCACCTGCGCGTGCGGCCTGCAATCTATGTTTATTCATGCAAACAGTTCGGACATGAATCCAATCGAAAACCTTTTGCACTTATCAAAAGAAACTGACATAAGGAAAAGAAAGGTCTTTCCATGGAAGAAAAACTTGATTATGGGCTGCATACTCACATTGAACAAAATACTACAGGCACCCTGGCTACCTCCATGTCAGAGAGAATTTGTGCTGTCATTAATGCAAATAGACAGTTGACGAAGTACTGATTCTGCAAATTTGATACTTTTCTGTATTCTTTCTTGTTTTTATGCGCCCCTCCCTCATTATGCACACTTATATTTAGACTTTTTGGTTGATTTTTATTAAAGCCATTATCTTAAATTCAGGTTTTTAGTGAAAATTTATTATTTTTATTTTAGTATATATTAAGTTACAAGACAATCAATGCCTTATTTTTAAAAACGGTCGTTTCTTTACTGGTTTAAAATTTTGGGAGACGCAGCATGGACTGATTTTGCATAAGAGGTTCTTTCTTGTGAAAACCATGAGATTTGATGAGTAAGGCAATCTACTGTAGTACCCGCCGAAATCAATTCTGATTTTAAAAGAAGGCTTGATGGCACAATATTTTACAAAATGCGATTTTCACAACATGACTACTTAAAGTCTCCCATGTAAAATATTTCTGGTTCTACTTTTATTTCACACTGTTTCACATAGAACGGTGACAACACATTTGAAGTTATGTTATGCTTTGAGTCGAAAACATTTTAAATTTCTACAACTGTATATTGTAGTTTAGACGAAGGTCAAAAATGCTAAGAACCAAGGTGTACAAAATAAATTGAAGCCAAGTGGGGATTTGTGTCTAAACTACAAACGAAAAAAGGACGGCAAAAATGTCAGAGGATTGTTAGAATGCAGACTCACGAAAAACGCAGCTTGTAGATAGCAAGTTTGTTGAGGATTGTAATGAACTCTGAACTAGATCCAGAAAGCTATGCATCAAGGACGAAGAGCACAGTCAGGAGTTCAATCGAGACGGCGATCGGTAGAATGAAATCGAGAAATGAAGATCGATCTTTGCAATTGACTGCAAGTAATTGAGAGAGATCAGTACAATCAAGAGAGCAGCGGTGACATGCAGCAGCGAAAACAGAAGACGTCCAACATGCCGGTTGAAGCTGGCTGTTGTGTTTTATTTAGCACATTAAAACAAGCGTACAAAATATTCAGGTGAACAAGAAAGATACAAACATGTAAATTGCACAAATACCTACAATATTTACTATAAATATATAATGGTTAATTTACATTAATAGGGCAATCAAGGATATTTCCTGTGCCCTTCAACGCTACTATATACGAACTATCCGTAACTTTGATTTAGCATAAGGCTGTAGAATTTGTCATTTACCTTATCAACGTCAGGAAATATTATCTACAATGCCATGACTCTCTCTGAAAAACGCACATTAAAAACACGATAATTTTCCAACAATCGCAACATTTTGGGACAATGAGCTCATTTAAGACTTTTCAAGAGGACTTAACCCATTCACAAAACAGAAAAAGGGTTATGAAACAACCTTTATAAGTCTTGTTATAGAAGCGGTGGAGAAATAACACACTCGCTCACATTTCCCATGAAGTTGCAGTAAACAGTGAAGGCGAAAGAAGTATAACCATGACTGGTTCTTTTAAATTCGTCACTACTCTGTCTCAATAAATTTAGGATATATACCGAAGCATTGGAACTTCCGCGACAGTACCACAAAGATTTGCAAGTGCGATCCTCGGTGACATCGACTGTCAGCGCATAAGCAAGCTTTTAGCCCGCTTACTCAGAAGGAGGGTGACAACATATCAACCAGCTTAGTCAGTGACACCGCGGCGATAGGGGTTAGAAGATGCCTTAGAGCTCGGCAACTGAACGGTACGCAAGCCTTGGTTTGACAAGAGCATCTCAGACAGACAGGCGACGCCTCCGTTATACTGCGCCATCGCTAGCATAGTCAGACCCCATATTTTTTAGGTAAAAATAGCTCCATGCCATAGCAAGTACTTCGCAGTTATTTCATCCCGCCACAGAGGCTAATCCGCCTGTTTACCGTCCGCCCACTAACATGTCTCTGGTCACGTCAGTTCCCATGCCCGCTGTAGCAGGAGCCGAGATCCGTGATTGGATGCCTTGCAGGTGTTGAAAGTCCCGGGGTTGGCAGGACTAGGCTTCCCGTAACCCCAACTCTGTCTTTGTACGTATTCCCAGTGCAGCAGAAAAAAGCAGTTACTGGTGGTTCATGCTCGTCATGTCCTCCTGCCGTCATAAGACTCGGTGAAATTTCATACGGTTATCGGTTTCGCAGACCTTAGCCCTCCGTCTTCTGTGACCAATTTTCCCTGCTAGCTGGCGTCGCAAGTCTGTTTACTTCGCACCTTTCTTCACTGCTGGCCGTGGGCTCGCCGAGCAGTTAGCAACTCGACTCAGCAGCCAGGCACCGTCCTACTAGGAAAAATACTTTGATATCGATTGTGCTCTCAAAGCGATGACAGAAGGGGACCTTCAAAGTGAGCATTGACCTTTTCGCCACCGCCTGCGACAAATTCGGCCTAACCATCAACAGGGAGAAAACGGGGGTCATGCACCAGCCACCGTGTGACACCGCCTAGCTTACACCTCGCATCACCTTCAATGATGCACAACTCCAAGCCGTGGACATCTTCACCTACCTGGGCAGCGACCTTTCCCGAAGCACCAAAATAGATTATGAGGCCGCTCACCAGATCGCCAAATCCAGCCAAACCTTCGATCGTCCACAAAACATTGCCTGGAATCGACACAGTCTCCACCTCAACACCAAGCTCAAGATGTACAAAGCTGTCATCTTGTCGACGCTGCTGTATGGAGTGGTAAGAAACAGGCGTAGAAGATCAACCACTTCCCTCGCAGCTGTCTCCGACGGACACTAAATCTGAGATGGCATGATCGGATCCCAGACACGTAAGTGCTGGAACAAATATGCCTACTCAGCATCTACGCCCTGTTGAGACAACTGCAATTGTGCTGGAGCGACCACCTTGTGAGGATGGACGATGAGTGACTGCCCAAATGACTTTTCTATGGAGATGCCGCCACGGGTTCTCGGAGTCAGCGAACATTTCGGGCATGCATCAGTCTTACTGGCCATATTTGGACCAACTGCGGTAAGCGGACGACACCAACTGATGCCTCGTCATCCACATCTGCCCCCGCACTTCGATAATTAATCCCACTACCATTAACACCAGTGATGTGGACCTGGTCCCACTTTGTCCACACTGCAACCGCACCTTTACCTCACGCATCGGCCTGGTCGGTCACCTGCGAATCCATCGTGCAAAGACTGGCGAACCAGTGCCAAGAGCACCAACATACACCCACCACACCCGCCTCAACTTGGGCCTGCTCGATCTAAAATCTACGGTAACTCATCGCAGGCCCTTCCCCATCATCACACGGTCTCTTCATCATCAAACTTGCACTCCATCATCACCACCCCTCATGTACGTGATAAGCGTGCCCTCTGGCTACTCTCTACGTGGCTTCTCAACTACATGCGAATTCTGTGCTGAGCTTATAATGACACACAAAGATTCTGGTGAAGTGTAAGCTGTGACCAGGTGCTGTGGACTGGGCGTGTTTTATGGAGCTCCAGGCTGTATGGACTGTGATCTGAGCTGCAGCCCCTATTCAACTCTTGTGTTAAAATCCTGGCGAAGCTCAGGCTGCGACAAAGTGGTGTGTGATGGCGTGTGTTGCACGGAGGCCCCGGCTGTGTGAGCTGGGATTCAAGCTGCCATTGATATCCTCCTGTGTTTTCAACCTCCCCTGAGAGTAAATTATGATCCTGGATTCTTACATGTGGCACTTTTGTTGCATGTGTGATTCGCAGTCGAGGCTCTCAAGGTGCGTTAAGTGCTGTGGCTTGGAATGTAGTCAACTGACAACTAGACTCACAGCTCGCATTCAGCCCACTGGGTGTTTGTGTGGAGTGGCTGACTGGTGGACTGCACGTCATGTTGCAGTGGCTCCTTCTTAATGTGGCCTTCATGACACTTCCACTCCGTGGGAGCCTAGCTAGGTTTGGTATAAGCCACTTGCATCCGACCCCACCTCCGGTCTTCTTGACTGTCTGTTGACACCGAGCACAGATGGGTGAGGGATGAGACATATCAGTAGCTACAGCGCAAGTCTAATATCACTTAAAACTAATCCAGGCGCAAGCCACCGTCCCCGCACCACCATGCTGTGGAGACTGGGACTCCATTTTTGTGTGTACCTGGGGCTCTGACATACAGTGACCGTGCCCGCCTCCAATGCCCACACTTTTCCCGCACCTTTGCACACCACATGGGTATATTAGGACACATACCTCTCCACGAAAACCTTCGGTAAATCACCGGAGGCAAAACCACATCAGCACTCGCTATTTTCACCAACATATGCACACCACCCTCACCAACATCATCTACCTGAAAATATCACGTTTTCCTAGAACCCGTGGCTTGGAAGGCTGCAAATCTGATGTTTACACCAGCCCACGCCGTCGTCAAAGCGTATGTGCTGTGTGTGCTGATAGGCTCACCAGTGGACTGGGACTCAGACTGCAACGGCTCCTCCATATCCCCTCAATTTAGTGAATCCTGGTATGTACGTTATGGAGGCCAGGTCGTGCTATGGCATGCAAAGACGGGTACGCCAAACCGTCAGCCAATGCGCCAACTCCCACATCAGACAACTGACCGGCTCGACCGATGGTCTGATTGTGGGGGTGGGCTAGAGAGTGAGGTCGACGGCTCAGCGCATGTTCCTCACTATAAACAATCTGACGCGCTTGAAACTATCATGGTGTGCTTAAAGCCATAGCTTGAAAGGTTGCCAACTGACGGGATAACTCGAACCGCGTGGTCAGCCCAGTGTGTGTTTGAGTGGATTGGCTGACTGGCGGACTGAGAGTCAGGCTGCAATGGCTTCTTCTTAATGTGGCCTTTATGGCACTCCCACTCAGTTGGGATCCGAGCCACCCCTCTCTTCTGTTGTTGTGTTCTTGTTTGGAGCGGGACCACGGTGCGTGGGCCTGCGTCCTCTCCCGCCTCCGGTCTTCTTGACTCTGTCTTGACACCGGGTCCAGGTGGGGGAGTGGAACAGAGAGTGAGGTAGATGTAGCGCTAGTCACCGTCCCTGTACAGCATTCGGTGGACATCGTCGTACACGACGGTCGAACTAGCGTGTGTCTTGATCTGCCCCCCAAACGGGCCGGGCGTTAGCTGCACTGGACCACCACGGAGGCCAACTTAGTGTACGGCAGGCGTTATTCTTATTTGGGATATGCTCCCATAACAAATTCCAAAGATGGGGCGGGGTGAGAGTGCCAAACATCGTGATGCCATGCCGCACCACACACTGTTGCTATGGTGGGATACAATTCACCTGCGCCCGACCCTGCCTCCGGTCTTATTGACAGTGGCTTGACACTGAGCACAGGTGAATAAGGGAAGATAGAGTGCAGTAGATTCAGTGCAAGTGCATTATCACTTAAAAGTAATTTGTGCACAAGTCAGAATCCCTGCACCACCCTTCTGGGGAGCATATGGTGGACATCGTCAGATTACGGCGGTCGAGCTGATGTGTGCTTGATGGCAATAGGTATTCTCTCAAGCCACTAAATACGCCCATTACCCAGCACAAGGCCAAAGTCAGCAGTCGTGTTTTTGCTACAGTTAATTGCCGCAGTGTTTATATTTTTTGAAGTGTTCGCTTCTAGTTCGAAATCGAAGCCATCTCGGGATCGGCTTTGAATCATATGCATTTGGAAACTATCGGAGATGAATTATAAATTAGAATTATGCCATGGTATTTCTCATATTTTGTATTTCCTTCCTTTCTCGAAGGCGGCAGAAAGAGAGCAGAGCCTCAGTCAGCGCGAGAAATCATCATGTTGTAGAGTCAGCACAAAGCCTTTTAACCCTCAGTGTGATGCTGTCCTTTCCGGTGCCGCTTTTTGTGCAACCTCAGTATAATATTTGTAATGACAGAACTTAAAATACTAAAGTGGGGGAGGGACATGAAAGGTTACTCTGAAACTCACTATGATAAGCGAACGTTAGAAACACAATCACGATATTTCGACCGTCGATTTCGACGAGGTCCACCGTATGCTCCACACCAGGAGGTGCAGGGAGAGTGACTTGCGTGTGATTTAGTTTTAAGTGATAGTAGCCTTGCACAGTAGCTACCGCACTCTCTCTTCCTCCCCCACCTGAGCCCGGTGTCATGACAGAGTCAAGATGACCGAAGGCGGGAGAGGACGCAGGTGGCTGGCGCGGCTGGAACCGCCCCTGGGTGTACCACCACACCTGACTCGGATTCCTCGGAGTGGGAGTGCCATAAAGGCCACATTAAAAAGGAGCCATTGCAGCCTGACTCTCAGTCTGCCAGTCAGCCACTCCACACAAAACACACATTGGGCTGACCACGCGGTCCAAGGTATCCCGTCAGTTGGCAACCTTCCAAGTCACGGCTTTTAGCGCACCGGGATAGTTTCAAGCGCGTCAGATTGTTTATAGTGAGGAAAATGCGCTGAGCTGTTGACCTCACGCTCTCCCCTAACCCCACAATCAGGCCACCATCCAAGCCAGTCAGTTATCTGATGTGGGAGTGGGCGCATTGGCTGACGGGTCGGTGTACCCGCTTTCGCGCACCACAGCAGGACCTGGCCCTCATTACCCACACACCAGGTTTCACTTAATCAGGGGATATGGAGGAGCCATCGCCGTCTGACTACCAGTCCACTAGTCAGCCACTCGACACACAAAACACATACACTGGGCCGATGGCGTGGTATGGTGTAGGTGTCAGATTGGCAGCCTTCTAAGCCACGGTTTCTAGGACACCGTGATTTTATCAGGTACATTATGATGATTGTGAGAGTGTTGTCTATGTATTAGTGTAGATATATATAGCTTATATATGATATAGCTTGTATATGATATAGCTTAGCCTCCGGTGGTTTACCGCAGGTTGTCATGGAGGCGCATGTGTCCTAATAGGCCCATGCGGTGTGTACATGTGCGGGAGCTTTGAGGGCAGTGGAGGCGGGCGCGGCGACTGTATGTCGGAGCCCCAGGCACTGGTTCACCAGCTCCCGTCCGATGGATTCGCAGGTGACTGACCAGGCCGATGCGTGAGTTGAAGTTGCGGGCGTATTGTTCGCAGGAGAAATCGGTAGAGGCTGTGGGGATGTCATTCATGGTAGTGGGGGTGGCAGTGGTGGTAAGAATGGCAGGAGCAGAGGGTGGCGAAGGCGGTGGTGGGGGTAACAGGCGATGAGTAGATGGATGTGGTCTCTATGATGGTGGGAGTAATGGAATTGATGCCTGGAGTGAGGGTTGGGGAGTCTGAAGGAGGGTTGGCAGAATTTGACGTAGAAATTGGAATTGTCGGATTGTTGGTTTATTGCGTCTGAAGATGTCCAACCATGCCGATTCGCGCGAGGAAGAAACACAATCACCGTTGTCCCGTCAACCTAATATTGTTATAAAATGGGCCTACTGCTTTTTATAAGTAGCCGTTTATTTTGAATTTAAAGTAGTTGGCCGATCGGTTTCCAAATAACCATGATGGGGCAAACGTAAGTAAAATTTTCTTGATCTCTCAGATGCCGCTCACGATACTTTTCGCAAGCAAAGGCTTTTCGAGTAAATTTTCACCGTTAATTGTTTGATAATGTCTCCCAAGTATTCACGGAACAGCTAAATGTTTGAAGGTGTAAGCTTCCTCATCTTCAGTTTAAAGCAGAAATGTCGATCATTTTAACCTTTTACTCAAAGCCTCAAGGAAAAAATAAAAAAATGCATTGATGACGCACAGAACACAGCGCAGTTCTCCGTATTTTAGTTAATGTGAGCATTCATAATGTCACGCTATTTGCCGTTTACTGTGTGCTGGGGTTCCTAAGCCCGGCATGAGCAGCAACAAGCAATCGCTCTTGAGGTTTCAGGAAACGCAGATATCAGTGTATCCTAGAAGTCCCACCTCCGCGGATGTGCGTTCGCTATAGCAGAGCTGGGATCACATAACTCCGGTTTCTACACCAGCTGTACAGCATTGAGGAAACTGCTATCGCTAAGGCCTAACTCACAGTACCAGAAAAATACAACACTTTTTATTTCACTAGGGGTTACACAAAGCACAATACTAGTTGGTTGATGACAGGCACGTCAGTAAGATTCAATCCTGCCATCGTTGGTTATATAATCCATGTTTTAGTGCAGTTAATGAAGCTGGAATAATTGTAATCCCAAAAATATTGTTGTCTTCGTTCTGACTACCCAGTAAGCTGTGTACATAGTCCCCTAACCCGTTCCAAAGCACAAGACGTTAGGGATGCCTTGTACGGCCGTCTAAACAGGACACTGAAATATGAACCGCCCAGAGCCCATGTGGTTTTGCACCCAATTCCAGGGGATACAGATTCAGGATTAAAGTGAGTGTTAGGGCTAAGTTTGAGATTAGGGTTAAGGTCAGAGTTTGGGTTAGGGCCAGGAGTATGGTAATGGTTACGGTTTGGATTCGTTTTAACTGCAGGGTTGAGGTTTATGGACGGGTAGGGTTAAGATAAGGGTCACCGTTCAGTTTTATTTTGAGACTAGTGCTAGACTTAAGACATGGGAGTATTTATCCGACCTGCCCTTTATCGCAAGGCCACATATTATAAGTAGGCGGGCGGTTCCGTTGTCCTGTGTAGGCGGTCATACAAGACATACTTACCCACACGATTTCTATACGACGCCAACATCCGGACTATTCGTCAAATTCCATCTCAAGAGTTTAGGCAGGAATTATGCTCGTTTTTTTTCATCGATGCCCAGTCTTCCAAGTGTGGTTGTACTAAAACGGCGAGTAAGGGAATGCATTGGGTACAGTGCTATCGCATGAGAACCCGGACGAGAACGCGGACGACGCCTATTGCTTGGGTTTGCTTCTGTTAACCTCCCCTGGCACTTGACTCCCCAGAAGGTAGAGACCGTTCTCTCCTATCGTGGGCTTTCCTACGCCTACAAGTGTCCCTGTCGGTGAGACCGGCTGTCTGAAAAACGCCCCTACCGAATGCATATTCGGGACCGAACAGGTGTTCGGTGTCGCGGCCGCACAGTGTGAGGGGCCGACGACTCGCACTCCATGTGGGTCTCACAGGTGTGCACCAGTTGTCCTTGTCGCCATCGCGGATTCCTGGTCGGTGTTTCACATACTCTTCGCCTCGGATCGTGACCCCCTCCTGTCAGATGCTTCGCTAATCCACGACCCAACACTCCCGCTAAACCTAGGGGGTCTGGTCCCATGCAAATATGCGGCCCTTTGACCTATGAGAGGATCCGATTTCGAGGGCACCTCACGCGCACTCCACAATAGTCTGAGGAGGAGGAGGAGGAGGAGGAGGAGGAGGAGGAGGAGGAGGAGGAGGAGGAGGAGGAGGAGGAGGAGGAGGAGGGAGGAGGAGGAGGAGGAGGAGGAGGAGGAGGAGGAGGGAGGAGGAGGAGGAGGAGGAGGAGGAGGGAGGAGGAGGAGGGAGGGAGGAGGAGGGAGGAGGAGGAGGAGGGAGGAGGAGGAGGGAGGAGGAGGAGGGAGGAGGAGGAGGAGGAGGGAGGAGGAGGGAGGAGGAGGAGGGAGGAGGGAGGAGGAGGAGGGAGGAGGAGGGAGGAGGAGGGAGGAGGAGGAGGAGGAGGGGCTTTTGGATAGCATTACAGCACTTATACGGTCGCATAGCCGGTGGTTCCACCCTCCCTCTACTGTCCCTCTGACCACTGCGTATGCGTCCTCGTCTGCGTTAAGATGGCGTAGGAAGGATATCTGCACAGCTGTTCAGATTGACTCTATAGCTCAGTCTTGACCTTGCCCTTCGCAGTTTCCAAGTGGTCCTTAAACAGGCGCTGCTTATCCCGCACTTTAAAATGTTGTTCAGGTATTTGTTCACAGCTGTCCTCTCTCCATCTCTCTCTCCCTCTCCCTCTGGTTCCTGTTAAGCAGTTGTTCTCTACATGGATCCACGCATTTACATGCCATCCGCGTACGAGTAGCTCTCGAGAATGTTTGGCTGCTAGATATACACAAACGGAGGTTCTGGTCGGTGATTTCGCAGACAAATGGTGTGTCAGTGCGCGTAAATTAGCCCTCATGGTCACAGTTAACTTAGGAGGGCACCAGCGAAACCCAAACAGCTGCCCTCTACGTTTACTTCATATTTTTTGGCGCCCAGTCTATGCTGCGTGCCAACTCGGCTTGCACTCATTCCCGTGGAGGAAAAAAATACTCTGGCGAACCCCACAAAGACTATCAAATGAAGGAACCCAGATATAAATTTGGGTATATGGCTACAGGTTCTGCTAGGACGCAGAAATAACGGAAGTGTACCTCCATACGTCCGAAGCCTCTGCGGTCCTATTAGCCACGTTCGTTTGTAAGCCAGGTCCCTATCTTCGGTGGCTGGCAGAGTCCGGGGGTGGTATCAGGAATTTCCTAGTTCACAGACTTTAACTTTTCTCGCAGCACTGGTCACCCCCATTCCACCAGATAACTGACGCTTTGCAGGGGCCTAGGCCGTCTGACAGGCGAAATTCCGATGGGGCCGTTTCCCCAGCCAATGCACAAACTCTCACAGGAGGTTACCTCTTGGTTAGGTGGTTGTTCGCCTCGGAATTTTGCAATAGTCCCACCGGCCGCACGAGCTTAGTCAGTAGCCCTGGCATCTGGTGTGCGGAGCAGCGAACAGCTGGTCACCAACTGCGGCGTAAGGCGGAGGGCAATTAAACATAGCGGCGCGTGTAGGCCCGTCAAAAGCAGCTGTTTCGGTGGCCCATCTGTTTGTTGGTAGTGGTAGAATTGTCCTCGTTTTTAGAAGACATCATGTGGATGCATTCGAAACAGCCCACTCAGTCGTCCTAGTAGTCTCCCCTACACTTCGGCTTGCAATTAATGTTTGCTCAGTTGATCTGCGGCCCCGTATGTGGACCCCTGTTTGCGATCCTGGTACCAGATGTCGAAGAGTGCTAGCTCGGGTAATTTCGACGGGTGGCTGCGACTCTCGTTATTGTTGGTATGGCGAGGTGCATTCGGGAACAAAGGGCGGGGGGCGGTTGCCCTTTGGAGTCGAAAGTAAGTAAACGGACATAAACGTGGGACGGTGGTGCCACCGCTCTCAACCTCCGCAGTTATCATTCAGGGAAGGGGGTGCATGTCGTCCAACCGGGGTGGCCTGTTTGGAACCACCTACGAGGGACTGTACGCAAATCTGTCAGATCCTCAGTGGAAGCGTCTGGTCTGCTCGGAAATATGATCGTAGTTCCCAGAATGCCTCATGTTGATTTGTGTTTTTCGGTAGTACTGTGCGGAAAGTCCGTGATGTCGAAGTAGTAGACCGACGGACGGATGAGAAAAGGAATATCACATGCCGGGCTTCGAAGGGTTACTTAGCAGTATTTTTATTCACCTGAAGGGGAGGGGCCTTGAGTGCCCTCGAAAGTGTTCCCTGTGTTGGTCTTATGTACTCGTCCGTGAATTTTTGCGGACGATAAAACGTCTCCAGGTTGACTTAGATTTTGGCCTGCCAGGTAGGATAGTGAAGGAAGAAGGTATGACCTTAAGCCACTTGCACCGGGGTGGTAAGCAGGTCTCTATTTAGAAGCAAGCATCTCTACCCAGGGGATATTGACAGTAGGTGATCGATCTCATTCAATTTTAATCGAAATTCTTAAATACCTTTCCGATTAAGTAGTATTTATTCTTTTCTATTTATTTATTGAAGCACTGATAAATTTAAATTCGTTTTATAGAAAACGTAGGAAAACGTATTTTTCCTTTTAGTCATTTGGTAGTCAGTCACGTCTTGTTCAAATGTTATACCAAGAGAAAAGCCATATTTTTATGATGTTATGTTTTTGCACCTCTCATTCAAACCACATGTAGCTGTTAGTTTATCATTATTATTATTATTATTATTATTATTATTATTATTATTATTATTATTATTATTATTATGCAAAGTCCACCACGATCGCTTAATTTCCTGAGTAATATTTTGGTATCTTGCTGATGGCAAATATGAATTAATTCTAGACCCTACATAGAGAAAGAGAGAGGTACGCTTTATTTTGAAATTAAAATTCCGAAACTTTCAGCAAAAATGTCCTCCATTCATCGTGAATAAGATTGGGCACACAAACCATAAAATATCGGAAGATCACAAACGAATGACCGAAGACTACATCTATCGAGATCATGAAGAATCGTCTCTGAATCAGTCTCAAAATTTAGAGCACATTGGACTTCCTTCAAAATGGTGCCAGCGTCGTGCGCTGATAACCTCATTACTGTGGTTTGAATAAACAGTGTTGAAATTCGGTATATAATGGGTGAACTAGGCCAACTAACGTAAATAGAAGATTCATGTGCGAATGGAGAGTAGAAAAAAATGGCGGCTTGCTTTCAAACGCCCGCAGAAAAGATGGAACTTCTAGACTGAAAACCTTAAACGAAAATGCAACGACCTTTCGGACTGGAAAGTATTCGGAAATGGGAAAACTTTATTAAAACCTTAATATTCCCTTCCTTCTGGTACAAAATTTGAAGTAGATGTGCTTTGCTTTCCAAAGAGTGCCAGAAAGCATATATGGGTTTACGTTTTCTATAAAATATATCTGAAGATCTAGGGGTACCTTCAATCCATTAAAAAAAAATTACACTGCAGAAGTAGACGTTTCTGGATGAGTCGGGTGATTGCAGCTGGCTGAGGTTAAGCAGTAGGATTTCCGATCATGCCATTGTGGCGTGGTTATTAAAAAGTTTAACCGACAAAAAACAGGAAACATTGGAATGGCCGTCATCAGCCAATGACACGCCAAACCCTGGTTGCACCTCAGATATTCCAACCGAAGGCAGATGAGCAGTTAGACATTTCTCTCACCACCGCAGCAACGGGCTCACGTCATGTAGGCTCGACTTAGGTCGGGATTACAGTTATACCTCGTGCAGTTGTGCTTATGGCACCTAATATTGGAACATTGGAATGGCCGTCATCAGCCAATGACACGCCAAACCCTGGTTGCACCTCAGAGATTCCAACCCAAGGCAGATGAGCAGTTAGAAATTTCTCTCACCACCGCAGCAACGGGTTCACGTCATGTAGGCTCGACTTAGGTCGGGATTACAGTTATACCTCGTTCAGTTGTGCTTATGGCACCTAATATTGGAACATTGGAATGGCCGTCATCAGCCAATGACACGCCAAACCCTGGTTGCACCTCAGATATTCCAACCGAAGGCAGATGAGCAGTTAGACATTTCTCTCACCACCGCAGCAACGGGCTCACGTCATGTAGGCTCGACTTAGGTCGGGATTACAGTTATACCTCGTGCAGTTGTGCTTATGGCACCTAATATTGGAACATTGGAATGGCCGTCATCAGCCAATGACACGCCAAAACCCTGGTTGCACCTCAGATATTCCAACCGAAGGCAGATGAGCAGTTAGACATTTTCTCTCACCACCGCAGCAACGGGCTCACGTCATGTAGGCTCGACTTAGGTCGGGATTACAGTTATACCTCGTGCAGTTGTGCTTATGGCACCTAATATTGGAACATTGGAATGGCCGTCATCAGCCAATGACACGCCAAACCCTGGTTGCACCTCAGATATTCCAACCGAAGGCAGATGAGCAGTTAGAAATTTCTCTCACCACCGCAGCAACGGGTTCACGTCATGTAGGCTCGACGTAGGTCGGGATTACAGTTATACCTCGTGCAGTTGTGCTTATGGCACCTAATATTTTTCCCAGATCCATGAACTTAGATAAATCCTCACTAAACCTGCCAAAAAGGTGTTTATTGTTACTTTTTCAATTAACTTATAAGGCCTTCTGCTTCTAAATCATAATACACTTTTTCCCTGAAGATTTTTAATGCGCATATCAATTTTTATCCTATACCTCTTCCTTTACATTAGTTTGCGCGCAGATTAATTTTTACAATTTATTATTTTCCTGTACGTCTGAGCCTAATTAATAACCTGTAAACTCAGCGTACAATATGTACATGTTTTATTTATTTAATGAATTTCTTCCCTCCTTATGTGAATTCTATGACACGTATTTTCCCTAGCTTACTGTCTCGACAATTAAAACGAAAGTGTCACTCCTTAAGTTTACAGTCCCATTTTTCCCTTGTCATAAGATGATACTACCATCTATTTTACGTTAGGAAATTATTTCGTTTTCAAGGGTAATGTGTTAGGTGATCATTTAATAGAAATCCAAATGCTTTACGAGTATGTTTTAGGTCATATTTAGAGTATTAACTGTAAAATAAACATTTTTATTACCCCTACCATGCATGCGATATTCCTCCTGGTTGGCGAAGGACACTACAGACTAATCTCGAGAATATTCGAGGTATAACTGTATGTCAGTTGCAGCTGAGTAGATCATGTTTTTGTTCCTTCTCACATTGGATTTCGTCACCTGACCATGGCGTGCACTGATCTATCGGGATAACATGACGTAAATGAGCTATTCCATTTCGTCTTAGAGTTTATGGCGGCCATAAGGTAGAAGTAGTCATTTCAGCGTACCTAGCCTTTTCGGGGAGATTTCCTTTAATTGCTGACTGCTAATTACTATGCAATCACTTACGTATGCTACCGATCGTCACCGCCAATGCAACTCCGAAATGCTCATTTCGGTCCTTAAAAGAGGCCAAATGGGCGCACGCTACTTCAACCTGATTCACCATTTTTTCTCGCTATTACAGATTTGCGAGCTGAAATCCATCATAACGCCAATTTTAGGATAAGGGACCTCAATTTGTATCACGCCCCTCTGAGTTTCTTTGACATAGTGTATCCGTAGTGGCGAAATTTAACTTCTGTTATGACTACCGTACCAGCAATCTCTTGTGAAACATCGTCAATAGCTGTATGATAAGTATGTAGTTGGGGCCACTGGGCTGCAGACAGTCCGCCAAATGTGTAGTATAAGTCTTATTATTAGCAACAGAAGTATAGTCATTAGTATTATTAGAACTAGTAGTAGTAGTAGTAGTAGTAGTAGTAGTAGTAGTAGTAGTAGTAGTATTAGTAGTAGTAGTAGTAGTATTAGTAGTAGTAGTAGTAGTAGTAGTAGTAGTAGTAGTAGTAATAGGAGTAGTAGAACTAGTAGTAGTAGTAGTAGTAGTAGCATTAGTAGTAGTAGTAGTAGTAGTAGTATTCATAGTAGTAGTAGTAGTAGTAGTAGTAGTAGTATTAATAATAGTAGAAGTAGTAGTAAAGTAGTAGTAGTGGTAGTAGTAGTAGTAGTGAGTAGTAGTGGTAGTAGTAGTAGTGGTAGTGGTATTAGTGGTAGTGGTAGTGAGTAGTATTCATAGTAGAGTAGTGAGTAGTATGGCAGTAGTGGTGAGTAGTAGTAGTGGTAGTGGTGGTAGTGAGTAGTAGTGGTAGTTGTGGTAGTAGTGGTAGTAGTGAGTGATAGTAATAGTAGTGAGTAGTAGTAGTAGTGGTAGTGAGTGGTGGTAGCAGTAGTAGTAGCATTAGTGGTAGTAGTGAGTAGTAGTGGTGAGTGGTATTCATGAGTGAGTGAGTGAGTGAGTAGTGATGAGTGGTATTAATAATGAGTGGAAATAGTGGTAATAGTGGTAGTGAGTGGTAGTGGTGAGTGGTAGTGGTAGTGGTGGTGGTGAGTAGTGGTGGTAGTGAGTGAGTAGTAGTGGTAGTAGTGGTGGTAGTAGTAGTAGTGGTGGTAGTGGTAGTGAGTAGTGATGTCATGAGTGGAGAGATTGAGTGGTAGTGAGCAGTAGTGAGTGGTAGTGTTAGTGAGTAGTGGTGAGTGAGTGGTGTAGTGGTAGTGGTAGTAGTGGTAGTAATAGTGAGTAGTGTGTGAGAAGGTGAGTAGTAGTAGTAGTGGTAGTGAGTGAGTAGTAGTGGTGGTGGTAGTAGTAGTAGTGGTGGTGGTGAGTGGTGTGTGAAGTAGGTGGTGGGGTGTGGTGAGTGGTGGTGGTGGTGGTGGTGGTGGTGAGTGGTGGTGGTGGTGAGTGTGATGAGTGAGAGGTGGTGGTGGTGGTGGTGGTGGTGAAGTGAGTGGTAGGCAGAAGATGAAGGTGGTGGAAGTGAAGTGGTGGTGGTGGTGGTGAGTGGTGATGGTGGAAGAGGGACGTTTGCTGGAATATAAATCAAAGTGGTGTCGTTCTTGGGAATAGGGGTATAAGAATCAGCGAGGCGTAAAAGGCATGATAGCACTATAAATGGTATTAGTAATAGTATTTGGAATATGTTATTTATTGTAATAGCGGTAGCCGTAGTGCTAGTGAAGTAGCAGCATTTGTAGCATGATCGGTGCTTTTCGGGGAGATTTTGCACATGCAGTTGCTGACTGCTGGTGCACTATGCAATCACTTACGTATGCTACCGATCGTCACCGCCAGATACAACTCCAGAAATGCTCATTTCGGTCCTGCAAAAGGCCAACGAGCGCTCTACCAACTGATTCCCATTTTCTCGCTATTACGAGCTTTGCGAGGCTGAAAAATCCATCATTACGCCAATTTTGGGATAAAGGGACCCTCAATTTGTATCACGTCCCTCTGAGTTTATTGTAGCTAGTTTATCCGTAGTGGCGAAATTTAACTTCCTGTTGTGACTACCTTACCAGCAACCTCTTGTGCGAAATCGTCAAGCGCCGTACGATAAGTATGTATTTGGAAGACCACTGGGCTGCGGACAGATCCGTCAAATGTATATAAGTGCTTGTTAGTGTCAACAGAGATATAGGCATTAGAATCGAGTAGAACAGTAGTGGTAATAGTGCTATTATTATTAGTAGTGCAGTAGTAGTAGTAGTAGTAGTGGTAGTAGTAGTGAAGTAGTAGTAGTAGTAGTAGTAGTAGTGGTAGTGGTAGTAGTGAGTAGTGAGTAGTGAGTGGTAGTAGTGGTAGTGGTAGTAGTAGTGAGTGGTAGTGAGTGAGTGAGTAGTGAGTAGTGAGTAGTGGGATATTTAATATAAATAAAATTAGTAGCGTTCTTAGAATAAGTATAAGAACCAGCAGGCGTCAAGGCAGCAGTAGTAAATAGTATTAGTAATAGTATTAGAATATGTTATTTATTGTAATAACAGTAGCCGTAGTACTAGTAGTAGCAGCATTTGTAGCAGTCGTAATTTAGTTAAAATATTAGCATCAGAAGTAGTTCCATAAGATGTCTAAGTATATAATAATAGCAGTAATAGTGGTAGTAAAAGTAGCATTGGTGGTAATAATTAAAGTAATAGAAGCAGCAGTATTAGAAGAAGTAGTAGTAGCAGCAGCAACCACAGTAGTAATACTAGTAGTTTTAGTAGTATTAGTAGTAGTAGTATTAGTAGTATTAGTAGTAGTAGTAGTAGTGAGTAGTAGTGGTAGTGAGTGAGAGTAGTAGTAGAGTAGTAGTAGTAGTGATAGTGAGTAGTAGTGGTGGTAGTGGTAATTAGTAGTGAGTGAGTAGTGAGTGAGTAGTAGTAGTAGTAGTAGTGAGTAGTGAGTAGTAGTAGTGGTAGTGGTAGTGAGTGAGTAGTGAGTAGTAGTAGTGAGTGGTAGTAGTGAGTAGTGAGTGAGTGAGTAGTAGTAGTCATAGAATTGGTAGGAGCAGCAGTATCAAAAGTTGTATTTGTAGTAGGAAAAGAAGTATTATTGGTACTAATATCAATACAAGCAGTAATTTTGATGGAGGTAATAGTAATAATATTATTAGAAGTCCTAGTATTAGTATTTGTTATAGCAGTGGTAATGGTAGCAGTCGTAGGTGCAGGCATACTAGTATTAATAATCGTAGTAATAGAAATATTTATATTATAAGTAGTATTAATAGAAGTAGTAGATGTAGTATTAAGAGTAGTAGTATTAGCCATTGAATTACTAGTATTACTAACAGTAGTAGTAGCTGCATTTATAATATTATTTGTAGTAGTAGTAGTTGTTTTAGTAGTTTTAATAGTAGTTGAAGTAGTAGCAGTAGTAGTAGTAACATTCGTATTAATAGTAATATAAGCAGTAGTAGAAATAGTATTTTGTGAAGTAATAGTAGCAATCGTAGTAGTATTGTTAGTTTTATTAGTAGTATTAGTATTATTAGTAGTAATAGTAGCAGTAGTACAAGTAGAATTAGTAGTAATAGTAGTAGTAGTAGTAGTAGTAGTAGTAGTAGTAGTAGTAGTAAGTGAAGTAGTAGTAGTAGTAGTGAGTAGTAGTAGTAGTAGTAGTAGTAGTAGTAGTAGTAGTAGTAGTAGTAGTAGTAGTAGTAGTAGTATAAGAAGTAGTGGTAGTAGTGTAGTAGTATAAGTAGCAGTAGAACTATTGGTTGTATAAGTGGTATTGTAAGAAGTAGTAGTAGTAGACGCAGGCGTACTTGTAGTAGTAATCGTAATAGTATAACTCTTTTAATAGAAGTAATAGTAGTAGAATAGGTAGTAGTAATAGTAGTAGTACTAGCCTTCGAATTACTAGTAGTACTGACAGTAGTAGTAGCAGCATTCATGATATCATTTAAAGAGTAGAGAGTAGTGAGTGGTGAGTAGAAGAGTAGTTTTAGGATGGTACAGATTGTACTAGTAGTAGAAACAGCATTATTAGTATTTGTCGTAGAAAAATAAGTGTTTTGAATAGTCATAGAAGTATTTGCAGGTCATGATAAGTCCATTAGCAGTCAGTAGTAGTAGTAGTGAGTAGTAGTAGTAGTAGTAGTAGTAGTAGTGATTAGTAGATAGTAGTAGTAGTAGTAGTAGTAGTAGTATTAGTAGTAGTAAGTAGTAGTAGTAGTAGCCGTAGTAGTAGCAGTCGTCAGTAGTCAGTAGTAGTAGTAGTAGTAGTAGTAGTAGTAGTGGTAGTGGTGGTAGTAGTAGTGGTAGTAGTAGTAGTAGTAGTAGTAGTAGTAGTAGTAGTGAGTAGTAGTAGTAGTAGTGGTAGTAGAGTGCAGTAGTGAGTAGTGAGTGATGGTAGTAGTAGTAGTAGTAGTAGTGAGTGGTTATTTGTAGTATTAGCATCAGTTAACAATGGGAATTAGTAGAAGTACTTGTAGTTTAGTTATTACTGATGAGTTAGCAGTGATAGAAGTAGGTTTTAGTAGTATTAGTGAAATCGTAGTGCTTGAGTAGTAGTATTCGTAGTAATGTTGGTAGAAAGCAATCTTTTTAATATTATTAAAAAGCAGTATAAGTGTAGTATATGAGTTAGTAGTAATGGTATTAGTAGTTAATAGTACTGTCATAAGTATTATTCATAGTCATAGTTAATAGTAACAATAGTGGTTATAGTAGTTGTATAAGTAGGAAGTTCAGCAGTGGACAGAAGTAAAATGGAAGTAGCTATTTGTAGTATTAGTCATTAATACTAGTGGTATTGAAATAGTAGTATTAGTATATGAAATAAATAGTATTCGTTTTGTAGTGATATTATTATTTGTAGTAGCAATGAGAGTAGAGTGGTGGCAGAGATTATAGAGTAGTTGGTTGTATTAGATGTTGTTGTATTATTATTATAAAAATTACTATTGGTTTAGTCATAGTATATAAATAGTAGTAGTAGTAGTATGAGTATTAGTAGTAGTTGTAGTAAGGCAATATAGGTAGTATTAGTAGTAATAGAAGTATTAGTTGTAGTTTTATTATTAGTAGTAGTATTAATGAGTATTATTAATAGTTATATTTTTATTAATAGTAGAAGTGGTAGTTAGTAGTTTTGTTGGTAGTAGTATTGAGTAGTTTTTATTTTATTAGAAAGGGTTTTCAGTATAAAGTAGTATTAGTAAGTAGTAGTTATATTTGTTTTGAGTAGGTAGTAGTTAGCAGCAGTGTTGTTATTTGTAAGTAGTATTTTTATTCATAGAAGTAGTGTTTATTAGTGATAGAGTAGTCAGAAAGTATTAGTACTAGAATTAATCATTGATGTTATAAGTACTTGCATAGTGAAGTTTGTATTAGTAGTATAGTCATATGTGTGTGATAGTGATGATGATATAGTAGTATTTGTTGAAATACTATAAATAATAGTATTAGTATATGTTGTAGTAGTGAGATGCTATTACTAATAATTGTATTAATATTAGTTTTTCGCAGTGGGTAGTAATGAGTATTATTATTAGTAGTATTTAGTCACATTATTAGTAGTAAGAAAGTAATACTAGTATTTTAATATTAGGATAAGCAGTATTTGTAGTAGTATTTTTCAATAGTTGTTTGTAGTATTATTAATAGTATGGTAGTATTTAAAGAGTGTGAAGTAGATGTTATTGTTAGAAGTAGTAGTAGTTTTGTATGTGTCTGGTGTAGTAGTAAGTAGTAGTAGTAGTAGTAGTCGTAGTAGTGAGTAGTGGTAGTAGAAGTAGCAGCAGCAATGGTAGTAGTAGTAGTAGTCGTAATTAGTAGTGAGTGGTATTAGTAGTAGTAGTAGTAGTAGTGACAGTAGTGGTAGTAGATCAGTGGTAGTAGTAGTAGTAGTAGCAGTAGTGGTAGTAGTAAGAGAAGTAGTGGTAGTAGTATTAGTAGTAGTGTAGTAGTAGTAGTAGTAGTAGTGGTAGTGAGTAGTGAGTAGTAGTAGTAGTAGTAGTAGTAGTGATAGTGGTATTAGTAGTAGTGAGTGAGTAGTAGTAGTGAGTAGTAGTAGTGGTAGTGGTAGTAGTGGTAGTAGAGTAGTAGTAGTAGTGAGTAGTAGTGGTAGTGAGTAGTAGTAGTGGTAGTAGTAGTAGTGGTAGTGGTAGTGAGTAGTAGTAGTGAGTGGTAGTGAGTAGTAGTGGTGGTAGTGAGTGAGTAGTAGTAGTAGTAGTAGTGAGTGGTGGTAGTGGTAGTAGTGAGTGAGTGGTAGTGAGTAGTAGTGGTAGTAGTGGTAGTAGTGGTAGTGGTAGTAGTGGTAGTAGTGGTAGTGGTAGTGGTAGTAGTGGTAGTAGTAGTAGTAGTAGTAGTAGTGGGTAGTAGTAGTAGTAGTGGTAGTGGTTGGCGTTTATCATGATTGATGGTATGGTTGAGCTCAGACCTCATGCCTCTCTGCTGTCAGACGAAATCTGACTTTGACCAACAAATGAAACAGCAGTAGTTTGAGACTCAGTTATGCTGTAGTGACTTTCGGTTGACCTCCTGCGACCACCTCGAAACCAGTGTTACTATTAAAGGGCGGCATATTCTGGCATCAACCTCAGAAGTGTCAGAACTGTCGCTAGAAACACAGCTACAACATATCAGGGTGACTGAATACTACATTACTTAGTGCAGTACGCATAAAGCTTCTCTTCAGACCTGTCCCTTGGAGGTCCTTACTCTTTTTTGACAATTACGCACCAATATAAGCTGGCCTCCATTATAGGCATTTTGGAGATGGTGGTGCCAAAAGAGAATACTCACTCTGTGATCTTGCTGTTCAAGGAGAAACTCCACAGGGTTTTATATTGCCAACCCTGTCATCCGCAGCACCGCTGGATGAACCCGATGATGCTTTCCTCGGTACAATAAATTTCAAGTGATCATTCGCTGCTGCCTACTGATTCCGACACAACAATCAAAGACCGAATTTCTGTCTTCGGAATCTCTTCCGCTTGAGGGTAATATATAAATTGTAGGAGACCAAAGGGTCAACCGGCGCTGACGACGGATAAAATTTCCGAAGAGAAGAGGAGGATCATGGTTTTGGCTACCTCGCATTGCCAGTTTCACAATCCACACAAGGACAGGCCGTCAGCTGATTAACGATGTCATCAATATCCACTATGAATTGGGGCAGGATGATATTACGATTTAGTTTAAAGTGATATTAGACTTGCGTTGCAGCTACCGCACTCTCTCCTCCATCCCCTAAGCCCTGTATTACGCCGAGCAAAGAGTCAAAGAGACCAAAAGAGTAAAAGGCACCAGGTGAAGCACCAGCGCGACCGGAGCCGCCTGGAAGCGACACCACCCCACCAGCCCCAATTCACGAATTGAGTCACCATAAATGCCATATTAAGAAGACCGTGGTTGGTCTGACTCTCAGTGCGCGAGTCAGCCAATTCACACAAAACACACACTAAGGCTGACCACGCGGTCGAGGTTATCCCGTCGGTTGGCAACCTTCCAAAGCCACGGCTTTTAGCGCACGCAGTGATGGTTTCAAGCCGCGTCCAGATTGTTTCCTGGTGATATGCACTGAGCCGTCCGACCTCACTCTCACCCACCCCAAAATCAGACCGCGTCCGAGCCCTTCACAGGTCATCTGTCTGATTGCTGGAAAGTGGGCATGCAGCTGTTGCTGACCTCGTCTACGTGTACTACGAACACGACCCTAGCAAACACAAGCACCATGAAGTTTCACCGAACAAGATGGAACGGCTCACACATCTCGCATGGCAAGAGTAGCCAAGAGTCCGTATGAAAGAACCACCATCGCAGCCTGAATCTCAGACCACCAGTCAGCCACTCCACACAACGCTACGTGAGACTGACTGCGAAGGTCTAGAGTTGTAGTAATGTCAGTTAGGAAACCTTCCAGCGCGAGACGCCCGCTGATATTCTCATGATCGATCCGCACATCCAGCGGAGGAGCCACGCGTGGAAGGCCGAGGATCATGTGGCCCTCCATACAGCTATGCAGACCGGGAGACATGTTTTGGTGCTGCGTGTGACTCGTATGAAATGTAGAGGCTCACGATGAGGAGATTTGACAATGGTATTGACGTAGAAATAACCGCCGGTGTTCTACCACGGGATTTTCATGGAGACGCATGTGACCTTATAGGCCCATGCAGGTGTGTGAATGACGATAATGCATGGGCAGTGCGTACAGTTGAGTCGGTTGCGGCGGGTGTATGTTAGCACCTGAGTACTGGTTCACCGGTCTCTGTGTGATGGATTCGCGGTGACCGACCAGGTCGATGCGTGATAATGCATATTCCAGTGCCAATAGGGACAATATAGGTCAGGAGGTGCTGAAAGGTCTGGGGAGGGCTGTGCTGCTGGTACTGGTATTAGTCGTGCTCATGGGAGGGACTATAGGGATTGTTGATGGGTGCGCAAGATGAGCAATGCAGCCAAAGA